>VZRU01014306.1:6654-29570 GCA_013398155.1 Pedionomus torquatus
TGCCTCAACCAAGGGTTGTATCCGTGTTTTCCAAACCTTGTCCCTGTTTTATGCTTTTGAGGTGCTTTTGGGCTACACAGTGTCCAGGATGACTCTTGAAACAAATCTGGAAAATGCTGAGAGTACAAAGGGATTTCTTGGCTGAAAGGAATTTCCAAGGAGATTCAGTGAAACTGTTTAAAGCTGAGTCAGTCTTTGGTTGTTTTTTAAAAATCCATGCAAATAACTAATAAACCACCAATGGGAGACGTAGGGAGGGAGACGTAGGGAGGGAGACATTTAATCACACACCATTGCTGTGTATTGGGTGTTATATATACATCTATATCCATATATGTGAACACATATATAGACATGTNAAGGGAAAGATCAGGCTGATGCCATTTAGAAATCAGGGAGTTTCTGTCAGTATGCAGAAGTACGATTCGGCTTTATGCATTAACAAAAGAAAATCCCAGGATGTTGTTGAGCTTTTAGCGGGTTCAGTCCTGCATCATGCTCGTTAAGGCTGTGTATTCTTTTACAACCTGTTTGCAGGAGCTGGTGCAAAGCGCCCAGACTCTTAAATGCGATTTGATGCTTATTGTTGAGGAGGATGGAGAAAAATAAAACCAGAGCCTGTGATATGGATGGTGGGCACATGGCAATGGAAATCCAGCAGTGAAGCTTGAGCTTCCCACGAGTGCCAGAAATGGGTGCCAGGATGTTCTCGGTGGCTCAAGCTTTTCTTGGCTCGTGTTCCTTCCCCTGCAATGTGTGTTTAGCTCAGGCCAATGTCAGCAACTCCCTTCCAAGAAGAAAGCTGGATTTTTGTGGACCTCCTATGAGTCCTCTTCTAGTAAAAGCCTCCAAATGTGAGAAGAAACAAATTGATTTTTCTAAGGAATCTCTGAATAAATAATGGAGGGTTGGCATGTGGAGTTAGAGGTTTGCCATCTGGTAGTACAGCCCCCAGCAAATTATAGCACATTGTCATTATGGCGTGTAAAGGCTTATTTGCTGAAATGGACTGTTATTTCATTGCTTTAGCACTGAGCAGAGGCATGGAAAATGATGAGCAATTTACTGGAGAGATTTTGACGCGAGTATCTCTTGTAGGGAGAAGAGGCCTAATGGAAGCAATGAGTTCTTTAAAACAAAATTAATGGGCCACCATAAAAAGTGTTTAAATTCTCTGCTGGTTTAAGTTTATCTTAGTAAAATTCATTCTCTTGCATTCAGGCTCTGCATTCCTGCAAGATGGGCTTGGTTTTTTTATTCCACAGGGATCAGCATAGGACATCTTAGCGGTATGGCACGATATACTTGTTTGTAAGCTCTCTGAGGGTGCTTGTTGATGGCTTGTTTCTCCAGGAAACATAATGAAGTCACCACAGCCAAAAATTGTATATGTTTTTCATTTTATTGGGTTAAAAAGTGACTTTTCAGTCCTGACTGACAGTTCCAGCTGAGAGCAGTTGGGGAGATGATGTGGCAGCTGTCTGCAACAGGCCTGACGATGAATTAGGCATATGGCAGAAGAGAGAAGATTACAGACAGCTGAGGATCTGGGTAAAAAAAGGCAGGGAGGGGAGCTAAAGGAAGATGAGTAATGGGTGAATCATTTGTTAGGGAGCATAAATGATGTAAGAGGTTGAGGAAACAGCAGCTTGGTATTTTAAAGGTTTGGTGAGAGGAGCCCAGGGAGCAGCAAATTGCATATAAGCTATATTGATGACTGTGCTCTCTCCAAACAAAGCATTGGAAAATATTTCTTCTTGTTTAGTCGTTTGACAGTACTGGCAAGACCCAGTCTGCAGTGCATTGAGTGAGTAGGTGTACATGGTGAGATCAAGTCTGGAGAACCTCTAATGCAGATTTACAGGGCAAGTAATTGAGTACATTTTAAAAGCGATAGAAAAGAACTGGAGGTGCTACTAATAAGAGAGAAGGAAATAAGCCAAGTAGGGAATTTAGATATTTTTTTTTCCTTTTTTTTTTTTTTTTTTTTCAGGAAGATCTTGCTCCACAAAGCACCAATTATCGATTCATAAACCAGTTTTCATTTCAGGTTCCACCCCCCCCCTATGAAAAAAGTCAAAGTGAAGACGCTTTAATGAGCTCTCCAGTGGCATTGTTAACCTGGTTCTTGGCTGTGGTATTTTTTTCTCTTTTTTTCCTTGACTGCTCATGAAAGCTGCTGAGTTGCGGGCAGGCTGTTTACTGAAGTGGACTCAACTTTGACATTGCTATACCTTCAGGTCACCTTCAGCATATTCTGAACTGGCCAGCTGCTGCCTTGGACTATTTAAACTTAATACCTATTTGGTATTTAGCTTCTCTGAGAAATCTTTTAACGAGCCTATATATTAATAAGAATTGTCTGAGCTCTTTTCTGCTCCGGTGCTGGTAATTTATCTTGTATAGGATATCTTGTGGCTACTGCTCCTAGTTAGTGACAGATTTTTAGCTTTGAGTAGAAAGCTGACTGAAACTTTTCATCAGGGTTTTTTTTTTGGCTATTAAACATGGTATTTACAAGAAAGAGGTGTAATAATAAAAGATAGTTTAGTTTTTGCTGTCGGTAACATCTGATAAGACTATGTCTAACTTTCTTGTGAACAATCCTTGTATTTCTGACCCTTTTTGCTACTGATATAAAAACCCCATGCAAGTCTAAAGAGGTCAAAATCCCCTTTCTCATTAATGGTGTTTCGCATTTGGCTGCTATGCTGAGGACAGATCACTGTGTGCTCCTTAAAAAGAGACTTTACTCTCTCATGTACCAGTTTCCAGTCCTGGAAAGGAAAGACTAAGACTGAGTGGATGGAAGTAAAGCCACGGGAAGGGGAAATGGCTTGTTCAGTGTCCAGCAAGATGTCTTAAGCAACAACGATAGCAAGCAGATTCCGTATTTCTAGAGTGAGTTTGGGTTCTAGAGTCCCAGTGCATTTCTTTATTTTTTTTCTGGTTTTGTTTTGTTTTATTTAGCCTTCCTTTCGGATACAACTTTCCCGTGGCTGTCATTGAGAGTTTAGGTGGCTTCTTTGCTCTGGTTAAACTGAAAGTGATGCTTGATGTCAGATACTATCTATTCCAAAAGGGAAAATAGAGACTCTTTCTAGCAAATCCAATTTTTCTTGAGTGTGTCATTTCAGAGAATTGCTGCAGTGAGCCCGTGTTTCATAACACACTATTGATTTATTGTTCAAATGCCACGAATCCTCCACAAGGAGGTCAAATAATAAAATTTATTGAGAATGTATGGTTTAGAATGAGGGAGAAGATAGATATATCTCTAAAAGAATTGACAGTTAGGTTATAGATTTTCTTAATTTTTTTTTTATTGAATGTGGAAAAATGATATTTCATCAGGTATACTTGGCCTTGTGTCCTCTGCTCATCTGTTGTTTTCCTAGTTAAAAATCTGAGAAGGTACTAAATACAGACATGGAATGTACTTGCTGTAAGGTCCTGTGATATGGAGAGACGGTTCTGGTCAGTGTGTAGTATTTCAGTCGCACAACAGCGACAAAGGTAAGCAACAAGTTTGTGCTGAAAAATGATTTCTTTGTTAAGAATGGTATTAAATTGTCTATTGCTGACACGTAGCCTTTTCAACTCTGTCATCATTAATTGAGCTGTTGGACTCTGACATTGTAAATGTGCAAGGACGGACATGCTTTTGGAGGTCGTTCTCCTGGGGGTATCATATTCAGGAGCTGATGTAATAGGACTAGGCCACTAGATGGCAATTTTCACAGCAAGATGGTCAGAAGATGCTATCTGACAACTTCATTTTCTGGCTGTTTGTTTAAGATATAATGTTAAAAAAAATAATATTTGCTCTCTCCAGTAATTAAGAGACAGATGATAAAATACAGGTCAGCCAAAGCCCTGCAAAGCACTAAAATTGAAAGAGATAATTACTTGGGCTCAGTGGTATCACATGCACCTTTGAGATGCCTGCAGGTTGGGTATCTTCATTACTGCCCTGGAGAGCTTCCCTGGTCATCAGAAGACAAGATCTCCTGTCGTTACGCCTGATGTCTGCTCTCGAGCCAGTGTCTGCAGAGGCACAGTCCTTTGTCCCTTGAAGCGATGTGATGCGGAGCAGAGGCTTGCTCGTGTGCCTGGGGAGCACAGGTTTAAGGGCTGCTTCCCTGAATTGAGGAGTGGTGAGTTGTCTGTTTAGATTTGGGAGTTATCACTAAAGAAGATTTAAGGGTAAAGTTAAGTTTCCTTAAAGTGTAGTCTGCAGCACTGGAAGGAGGCTAAAGGAGCACTGGTAAAAGAAAACCCAACAGTTGAGATGATCTTTGGTCTTTCAGCACCTTAACTGTCTCTTACTGCTCCTTCACCTCAGCTTAACTGTAATCTTGCTTTAATAATTTGAGTCTCTTGCTTTGCTTATGGAAGTTGCTGCCTGGAAGCCTCCCATCATCTCTTCTGCCCTCCAAGGGAAAGGGAGGATACAGAACAAGCTACGGTCCTTTTCCTGAGAGATGGTAAACCAGGGGCTTCTTGGCAAATGCCCTGTCTCATAATGCCTGGCAAGACCTTACCTCCTCCTTTCTTGACATTAAGACCTAAGACATGTTGTGATGTCTTGCGATGTGACCTCTATTCTTGTCTCCTTTTCTCCTTCAGGCCTTGTGTTTGCGATCAATACTGCCTATCTTCATACATTCCCACCTCAAGGTTTCTAAGGCATACTTCAAAGCAGGACACAGCATATAATAAGAAATACAAAACACTGGGTTTGTACTAAATTTGTAACTCTTTGTGTGAGCATCATGGAATGCCTTCATGTGACACCATAGCCCAGGGAATTTGAAGGGATGGTTTCCCACCTTCCACATGTTTTTGGCTTCAAACAGTCTCTTTCTGGAGGCCATATCACAAATAGTTTATGTATTTAAATCTATAGGGACTAGCATTGTTCCACTCTTCAAACTTTCAGAGGAGTAGCTGGATATTCATTGTGTTTCAAAGGGCTAACTAGAGTTGCAGGCATCACTGACAGAGGAAACCAGCAATTTATTTCATTCTATCACTTAAAGGTGGATTCCTTGATACTGAGTGATGAGCACACCTGCGCTACCTTTTTAAAGCACTAATTGATTGTTGGTTATTTAAGAGTCTAACACCTTCGTTTAATTTACTCGTTTATTGAGAAATTGATTGAATAAAAAGCACAATCCAAATAACATTGGGAGGTTTCTTTTAATGAAAAAGAAATGGGAAATAAAAGATGTAGGTCTCACCTTCTTGCTGTGTTTCTTGTCTGTCTTCCTGGCTTTGGCTGCTGTGCAGGCAATTCTTAGGCACCCATCAGCTGGATTAAAAAACCCCCACAAATAAATCTGTTTGCAGAGCTGTGTATCCAATGTCTTTCATTATCCAGTATTAAAACATCAGACAACCCATGTTTTACAACCAGAACATAAAGCTGTTCCCCTGACTGACCAAAGAGACTTAGCTGGGATGTACTAAAACCAAACCAGTGTTTCCTGGTGTGCCTTTAGTGAGGAGTATTTTCTTCTGGCTGAGATGGAAGCAGTCATTTAAGACAAGGCAAGGCAGACCTGCCGAGTAAGCTCTCTAAGGGATGCAGGAGAGCACTGGTTGTCTTGGCTGTTAGAATGTACCTGCCAGTTCCGCTTGGTGTTACTTGCACCCATGAAGTGGGGTTGATTAATGGGGTCCGTTAACAGGGTTCGTTGTCTTGTCTTTTCTCAAATTTGCCATCACAGTTCATTTATTATGTCTTCCCAGGATTGCTTTAGATACTTTATTTGATATTTTCTTTTCTTTTTTTTTTTTTCATAAATCTCTGTCAACTGGGTTCAGTGGCTGAAGCTGACCAGAGAGATAGGACTTCAAATCCTATGGTTGCTTCACCGTGGGGCTGCTACAGAGAAGTGCTGTGCTCCCTTGTCAGCACTTGAACATTCAGAGGCAGGGGAGAAAGCCTCACTGATATCCTTGGGCTTGTTTCAGGCTTCGCTGCTCATTGTTTCCATTCACGCACAGCCCATTTGGAAATGGGATTCATTAGCAGACACTTGCCATGGTTTTCAGTGCACAGAAAAGCATGTTTTTAATGTTTCAGCCCACCTGTGGGGCATTGCCTGGATTCTGCAGCAGGCAGATGCGCAGCTGGGACATCTCCTGTGAGTGTTGTTGCAGATCTCTGCAGTCAGATGTAGGTAGGAAAATAGAAAAATGATGGAATCTGGTATCGTGGCCTCGGGATTTGTCACTTGGAACTCAAAAATGTATTTGATAGATGCAGAGGAGAACAGAGACTGGTCTAGGTTTATATAGGTTGGTTGTTCCAAACACTTCTTTGAAACTCTTTTTATTTAACCTGTGTGTATATTGGTTTGTTACTGACTTGTTGCTGCAGTGGTGATAGCAGTTTCTGAGGACTGAAGGGTACTTCTACAGCACCATCCAGGTGATATCACAAAAAAAAATCATGAAAGAAAATGTTGGCATGCTGCTGGATGGCTCTGTGTCCACTTTTTGCCACCAGGACAGTGCTATGGGGAGGAGGAGGAGGACTCTAGGAGGAAGAGGTCTAAGGTTATACACGTTGTTGGCGCTGTACCAGAGGTGACTTGCTGAAAAGCAGCAAGAGCAGTCTGGAAGAGGAGCTGGTATTCAAGGTCTTGGTTGAGGCTAAAGGCCTATTTGCAGTCTTGAAGTCTGAATGTCCTTGGAGCCTATAGTAGAAGCGTCCTAGTGTAAAGTGGAACATGAAGTGCATGCCGTGTGGGGGTTTTTGGTTGTTCTTTCTTTATTTTTTCCCCTTGGTGTTACCAGGGATCTTGCACTTTTTCCTCTCTGATGTTAAATTTACCTCTCTTAGTGCTATGGTATGACAGATTCCACTTTTGGTTTTGCATTTGAAGGACCCAAAGCAGCCCCTAAAGACTTCCCTAGAGATGGGCTGCTATCATCAGAAACTGCAGAACCCCTGTCCTTGCATGTGTCTGTGTTCAAACCCAGTGGTCTGTGATAACTTCAAAATAGCTGTGTTCTCTTGTCCCGAAGGAGCAGCACATCACCCAACCTGATGTGAAATCTTTGGTGTTAAGGTTTCAGATGATAAAGAATTATAGAACACGTCCTGGGAATATTAAGTTATTTCTGAGTGAGGAAAAGCCAGTCTGGCAGATGAGTGGACCAAGCTGCTCTCTGTAATGAGTCCCGCAGGAAAAAGCTCAGACTGTGCTGGGAGAGTTTTTTTTCTGAGCTTGTGTGCCATTAGCCAGTAGGAGTCAAAATTCAAGTACTACAGTGCTGAGGAGCCTTTCCTTTTATCTAAATTACCTATTATTTTTGGGGGGAGAAGGGGTGATAGAAAATAAACAGCTCCAGAGAGGGACTGCCAACACATCTTTGAAGAAGAAATTACTGATAATATTCCAGTTGGCGAAAATAAAAAGGCATGTGAATATTTAATTCTGATACCAAAATAGATAGATTAACACTTTTTAATGAAACACATTTAGCAAATTCTTGGAGCCTTTCCTGAGGCAGAGAGCAAAAATAACATGAAAAGGAAGGGAATTAGCACTTGGGTATGTTGGGTTTTTTTCCTGAGCGGCAATAGCAGGGAGTTCAGATTCAGCATAACTGGTGAGTGAAGAGCAGAAGAAGTTGAAATGTGATTAGTGGTCAGCTGAAAAAATAAAATACGGCAGAAGAAACTTTCTCCTCCTGACAGTTGCAGCAAATGCTCTGCTTTGGAAATAGAGTAACTTTATGCTGAGTAATTCAGTACAGATCAGTTGAAATGATACTCTCCTTTGTAATAATGCTGGGTGTAGATAAGGAAGAAAAAAAATAGCTTCAGTGCCTCCATGTGTGGATCCCCTTCGGCACCTTCAGCTGAGAAATACAATGAGGTCTATAAATAAGGGAAATGGTTGGTTGCGCTTCGGCCATTCTGCTTGGAAAAGTTTCCAAGCTTGGTGACAGCGATGTGGTCTGACTGCTGAGTTAATTGGTAACTTGTCTCTTTCCTGTTCAAAGAAGGCAAAAAATAAATTTGTCTAAGTTCATAATTAAAAGAAAAAAGCAAGTTAATGACCTGTTTCTGGTGCTGGAGGGAGATGCCTAACTGATGCTGAATATTCAGTATGTGAATCTACATGACATAAAGGAGCCAAATGTCCTCAAGGGGGAGGGCAAAATCCCTTTTAATTTTTTAAAATAAGGACTATTATGGATTTCTATGCCTCCTGTGATCTTATAATAAGATTTTACTAAAAATATTCAGGATTAGAAAGCAGTTTTTAACATTTTGAACATCTAGAAAGGAATCTATAAACCAGGGTGTTTTAGATAAAGGTTTTCTGGCTTTTGTATCACTGAAAATGCCTGTAGTTGAATATTAAGAGAATTCAGGTACAGGAGGCTGAGAGAATTGGGGCTGTTCAGCCTGGAGAAGAGAAGGCTCCAGCCTTCTAGTACCTGAAGGGGAGAGATAGATGGGGAGGGACTCTTGATCAGGGAGTGGAGCAATAAGATGAGGGGTAATGGCTTTATATTGGAAGATGGGAGATTTAAATGAGATATTAGGAAGAACTTCTTTGCTGTGAGGGTGGTGAGGCACTGGAAGAGGTTGCCCAGAGAAGCTGTGGCTGCCCCATCCCTGGAGGGGTTCAAGGCCAGGCTGGATGGGGCTTGGAGCAACCTGGTGTGGTGGGAGGTGTCCCTGCCCAGGGCAGGGCAGTTGGGACTGAGTGATCCTGAGCGTCCCTTCCAACTCTAACCGTTCTATCAGTCTGTGTTATTAGACCATAGCAAGTTAACTTGGCAATATGTGTGGACAAAAAAGCTCCACTAGTTGGAGGTGGGCAGTCAGCTATAAATTTTAAAATGTCATGTGACAATCTATGTAAGAAAAGGAAATGAGAATGAAGTCCTTTACGTGTGTGTGTATATTTCTGTGCTATATATGTTACAGCATATCTCCATTGAAGAAAATATTTTGTATCTCAGGTTAAGGGGTACAGCTCTACATGTGGAATTCAGCATGTTTGGATTGTAATTAGGATTATTCAAAAGCAAAAAAGCTGTACTGCTGTAGCTAATGACATAAATAATTTCGAGGTAAATTAAGGGCCATCTTAAACATATGTTCTTAGAAGATGAATTTCCTAATGGATTTCCCATGTGAGCACACACTGCAGTGCAAGAAAGTAAACAAGATGTGGAAAACACTGGTGGATGAACAAGCTGTTGAGAAATTAGTTACCCCAAAGGTCCTTTTTTCCTTATTTTTTCTCTTAGACTATAGAATCAGTTGAGTCTTGGTATCTTCTTCTTCATGTTTGGACTGGGAGAGGAGAATGCTGCGTAGTCTTTTTTGCATAGTTTGAATTCTTGTATGTGATTTTAAAAGAACCTCTGTACTGTTGGTGTACTTTGGAACGTTTTAGATGAATTTCTCTGTAGGTCTCTAAATAAAAATTTTCATTGGAGAAAAGGAGCCCTTGTGTAGGAGAGGCTGTGCTGCAGCTGAGCATCACTCCTGTGCTCACCCATTTCTTTCTTGTAGATGCTTTGGAGCTCTGTTAAGACCCAAAAATGGGCTAGACTTTGCAAGAGGGGGCATCCAGGTGGCTTCCACACAACTAGATATCTGATGTTTGTTTGTTTTGGGTTGGGCTTGGGAATGGAGACGGATGTGGAGGTAAAGGAAGTTTGTGGTCCCCTGCCTTTACTATTTCAGTTTTTGTGTCTGCCTCTGAGGGAATGCCAGTGTTAAACTGCCTTTGCTCTGGCTCTGATGTAAGGCATGTTTAAAGAGTTCAGTTTGTCCCCAAAATGGTGAATGAAAGAAGAATACTAGAGGGAATAGGAACTGCAAGAGAAGGAATAATTGATTAAGTCTGGATGCCAGCTATTACTCATTTTGTCACTAGGAAAGAAGCCCAGCTTATGCTGTGTTCATGAAATGATTTAATTGCTCTCTGTATTTAAACAAGAGCACGCTGATGTCTTCAACTGACTGTAGTGCAGACACAGGAACTTGATATTCTAAGGGCAAAGAGAGAGGCCGTAAATCAGCTTGTCCCTGTGTCCTTTGCATCCAAAAGAATTTCAACACATCATATTTAGACTAAACCGAAAGATTTGCTAAACCTTGTTGAAAAATCTCAATTTTCAACACGGCACTTTGTGTGAGTGAGTCATAAGTCAGGTTCTCAGTAATGTTAGGAGTTTGCTTGGAAAAGGGATGGTATATGTGGTCTGTCCATTACACTCTCCCTTGCACTTGAGCACCTCTGAGCAAGGGGTGCTGAGTCACTGGAATATTTCTTATATATTTAAGCCAGCCTGTGAAGCTCTGACACTGCAATGGTGGGAACAGCAGGAACTTCAGTGCTGTTCACTGGAAGGTTTTGCACGTGACAGGAGCTTTTGAAAAGCTTGGATAATCTGAAATTAGCCACGGCAATATCTGGAGGGCCTCAAATCTCATTTCTATAATGCATTCAGCGTGGCCCGAAGCAGAAGGGAAGCCAGCCACTTAATGCACAGCTGCGCTAGTTGGGAAGGTATGTGGAAGGCTGGAAGCATAAGGATTTGGATAATGCAGCGGGACACAAGGCCAGAAAAGAAGCTGAGCTCAGTTGATTTTGACATGGCTGGAGCTAGTTGGTGTTTCTGTCTTGCTGGGGAACTGCTAAGAACGAAGCCAATAAGACAAAAGCCTGCCTAAAGTACCAGGGGAGATGATTTTATTTATTTTATTTTTTTGTAACTATAATGACAGAAGTCCAAGATAAGCAGTAATCTTGCACAGATGACCAAATGGACTTGAGAGTTTAATTAATATCAGTCCAGGAAAAGCATCACCACCCTAAAAGCTTTTGAATTTCCTAATGGAGTTTAAAACTCTGCTCACATCAGAAGAACAAAGACTTTCATGGGTGAGAAAGTAAGTAGTGATCAATCTGTGCTTATGGTTGGGGATTTGATTGATGAGGAAGAAGAGGTCTGTTTGGGATAAGGATGCTGTTGAATTGTTTTAAAAGCTCATAAATGTCATAAAAGTGTAAAAGTGTGTTATTCTAAGTTGTGGTGGGTAGAACAAAGAGCAAAAGGGATTAAGTTTCAGTAAAGGAAACTGTGGCTAGTCATTTGCAAAAAGTTTTTGGCTGTATGGGAAATCAGGCAGTAGAATAGATTGATGTGGAGTTAGGCTTATGGGGTTATGGGGTCATGACAGACTTGGACATCATCTGCAGGCCTTTCCAGTTGGTTGGTCGTTTGGGTGTTGGATCAGGTCTGTGGTCTCATTAAGGTCAGAGAATCATAGAATCATCCAGGCCAGAAGGGGCCTCCAAAGGTCATCTAGTCCCACCTCCCCACAGTTGCGGGAACACCCCCAACTAGACCAGGTTACCCAGGGCCTTATTGAGCCTCACCTTGAATATCTCCAGGGAAGGAGCCTCAACCGCCTCCTTGGGCAACCTATTCCAGTGTTCCACCACCCTCATAGTGAAGAATTTGTTTCTAATATCCAATCTAAGTCTGCTCTTCTCCAACTTAAAGCCATTGCCCCTTGTCTTATCACTGCAGGCCTTTGTAAGTAGACCCTCCCCAGCCTTCCTGTAGCCCCCTTCAGGTACTGAAAGGCTGTGATTAGGTCTCCCTGGAGCCTCCTGTTCTCGAGGCTGAACAGCCCCAGCTCCCTCAGCCTGTCCTCACAGCAGAGGTGCTCCAACCCCCTGGTCATCTTGGTGGCCCTCCTCTGGACCCGCTCCATCAGGTCCATGTCCTTCCTCTANTGGTGAGGATTGTTCCAGCCCAGGTGCAGAACCCTGCACTTGCTCTTGTTGAACCTCATGAGGTTTTTGTCTTTTTAGGACAAACTTGGGTAACAGTAGTTGCTGTGAAACACAGTCAAGTATGGGATGGGAGAGTGAGTGCTCCTCATTGCTGTCTATGGCAGAAACTTGGTTTATATAACCAGTTTTAGAAATCCCCGGTCAAAGTCCACTCAGGAGGCGTACCTGTGTGCAGGCCCCTTACCCCTCCTGTAGATCTACTACTCTCTGTTTCTTGCTTCATATCGTATCAGAGCACTAGACTGCATACTTCACTGATGAGATCTGACTGAGATCTGTGACTTTGTCTGGGAAATGGGTGGTTGTATCTTGTGGGAAAAACCATAGTGTGACCACAACTTTGACTTGCATCACCCTAGGAGCATGAATGTGTAACTATGTATATAGAAGTATTAGTCTTTAAGAACATCTAGGTGTTTCTGGGAAGTTCTTCAGTAAATAACTGAATTCAGAATGTAAACCCCATACTTGTACGATTAACCTTGCTGACTAGTTAGCAGTAGATTCATCCTTGTAGATGGATGGCCTGTCAAAGGCAGGTCCTTCACACCTGGGAACTCACATTCTGTGGAGACAATATAGACACCTTTTAAGTGCGTTCTGCACCTTCAGGTGCTTATTTCTGTTTTCTTGCTTTTTCTACAATTCTGTGAAACATCATGAAAACCTCTTCAGTTTCACCTAGAATATTCCTTTGCCATCTATTTTAATCCTGCATCTAGGTGATGATGAATTACATGGCATCCTAATAACATGGTAGTATAATAATGCAGGAATTATTTTCTTTTTGATGAAAGATGACATTTACTGGAATTAGATCCCTTAAACTGGAAGCTTTTTGTCCCTTATAATATTTCTTTCATCTTGTGTGTTTTAATTTACAGTGAATAAACCCAAATACTGATTATGGGCTTTCCTTGAGCTCCTGTGCAAACCGAATTATTACCAGTTCAAGTGGTTCTCCAACATTCCTGCCATGCTAAGGTCACTGTTATCTCATATGAAGTGTTCTTGAAGCTTTCCTGTAGCTGGTTTGTGTAGAGTACCTGCCCTGTAGCCTTGTAACACTAACCACAAAGACCTAGAGACGCTTCTGAGAGATTTTAGGAATCTTCTGTACTTCCTCACTTGAGTTTGAGTGGGCTTTTTCTTGATTTCCTCCTCTTGTAGAAGTGAGAGAATCTTCGCCTTTTTTTTGTTTGTTTGTTTTGGGTTGGTGGGTTTTGGGGTTTTTTTGGTGGTTTGGATTGGGGTTTTTTTACTGGTTTTGGGGCATAGCCTTACTGAAATATGTGCTCAAATGCGTTGTGGAGTTAGAGCTTCAATACAGCTCTGCAGGTTTTGTCTTGCTTTTCCTTCCATTAAGAATTCAGAGGAAAACTGCACATTTCCCAACATCACAAACTCCACTCCCCTATGGAAAACACGATGGAAAGAATAAGAAACTGGGTATCTCCATCATCCTCAAAGCAAACACATCGGGTGAATCTATAAAGCTGTTTTGTGCCAGCGTGGAGCAGCTGGAAGAGGAGTTTCATGACCCTGTGTCATGGTAATGGCAGTGCTCAGAGGGCAGCAGAAGGTTGGAGGAAGCCACCTCGGTGGACTCTGCACCCCTAATTTCAGCCGCTGGAATTCAGATGACATTTCCCTCCAAAGTAACTGGATAAGGATAAACAGCGCTAAAAGCAGCTGATCTTGCTCACCTGGTGGTAGTGTGACATTGAATTTCTCTTAAATTTGATGTAATATCTTAGATATTTTTGAATAGTGAAAATAATACAGGTTTCCCAGAAGTTTAGGTTGTATAAAAAATTGGGACTGTCCTCAGGCTCTCCAGTGGCATCACAGTGGGCAAAGGAACCAAAATCAATAGAAAGCAAATACCTATAGTAGAGATGTACCTATAGAATTAATTACAAATTATTTCTAGAAGCACCATTTACTTTTAAATATAGCTTTTAAAGGCTTCTATAACAAAAAAATAGACACGTGTTGGGAGTTCTGGGGACTGTGAGGGAACCAGAGGGCCTGATGCTCTGGGCTGGGGCCATCCTCTGCTCTCTCTGCCCAGCTGGATCCCCCCAGCTGTGGGTCACCACGACAGAAAATGTGGAAGGAAACACGGAGGACCCCTGTGTGAAATAAAGTCAGAGATTAAATTATACAGTCATTAATAATGTATTGTGCTTTTCAAGCATTTTTTTGTCCTCTGTACAAAATGGAGCTGCCAACGAATTACTTCGTGGTTTTTATCACTTCTTTTGTCTGATGTTTCGGTCTATGAATTCAAACCCAACTCTTTAAAAGGCGAAATGCTGTGGAATGTATGACAGGAATAGGAAAGTTAGAAAGTGCATCAAAATCTGTGTAATTTAAACCTCTGTTCATAGCGTGAAAGGGCAAAGTGCATGAAAAAGAAATTGCTTAATTTATAATAGGAAAAAAATTTATATGGTAGGTGCTTTATTTAAGAGCCCAGTTCAGTACTGTGCAACAAAGTGTTTCACAGGCTGTCAGTAAAACATTGCCTTCCAGACTTGCTTGGGATTCAAAAGAAAGCAATATTTTTAGTAAGACAATTACCCAGCTGTAAAAAGGTGGTTTCATTCTGTGTCTTTGAGGAGCTGACAGTATCTTGCTTTTCCTATGTCTTACATTTGGACAGTTCATATTATTTTTTTATTAGAATTTGTGGGAGGAAAAAAAGTGATGGAAATGAAATCCCATGTGAAATTGCTTGAAATTGCCTTTCACTTGCCTGAATAAATTTGTTATTGATTTTTGCCCTTTTGTAAGAATGAAAGGTTAATGAAAACAATCACGTTGCTTTCATCCCAAGGTAGAGATTATGTAACACATACAGGGCTCTGTCTTTTTTTTTTTCCTTGTTTTTTTTCCTACCTAACAAAAACTGTTAGTGTTTAGGTATTAGCCTTATGAAAGATTAGCTGTTGTGACGGGAGATGAGTTATGCTGCGATATCTTCAAGAGCTGCCAAACAGTCTATGACAGATTAATAGCTGCAGCCTTTTTTATATTTTACTCTTTAGTTACTTGAGATAGGTGCCATCATAACTGGGATCTGTACTCCCCAGATCTGCAGAGGATATTTTATTTGTTATGACTTTCCACAGACTAAGAAAGATATACTGTTGGTTTTGTACAGGAGGCCGTGGAGTGCGGTGTGCCTGATGGCCGGTACAGTCTCTGTGGTACTAGGGAGTGACGTGATGTCTGTTGGAGCCCTTGAAGGTGTGAGTTCAAAAGCAAAACTCTACCCCTGGCAAAAAAATCCATGGTGACAACTCCTTCAGACAGGCCTTGTCTGAGCTTCTGACAAGCCAAATAGGGAAGAATGGCAAGTCCCTGCTTGGATGTCAGCAAAACCACATGAAACGGCAAGAATGTGTTCTGATGAAGGATGTGTCAGAGCACAAGCAGTTCATGGTGGTCTACTAAACAGACATCCAAGAGGGACCTGGGTGAACTAACCCTTTTTCCTCCCTGAACACTCACAGGGCAACTGCAGCTTGGCCTGTTACTGCAGAAATGCACTCTTCCAAACAATTCTACCTTTTCCTGTGGTTTCCATTGCTTCAGCATCCAGGCTTTTGCTGTGGTAACTGAATCAAGGTACCATTAATAGGACCAACCCTGCAGAGCTGCATTTCAGGGCAACTTGGTCACTCTCAGTGGGTGTGTCCCTGCTGCTGCTCCGGCATCTCTTCTTTCATGTATAGAATGGGAATTGCTTTGTCAAAAAAGTTGCTTGATACCAGTGCTGCTTTCACAGTGTGCAAGACAAGGTTTTAGCCGAGTGTACTTTCTGTGTGCCAGGTTCTTTGACTGTGGTCTCCTTTACTCTCTCCTTCCTCCCACACTATATGAAGGCAAAGACTACCCCTGAAAATTTGGTGTTTCATCATATTCTTAGTCCATATCCCAAAATTTGAGCTCTACTGGAGAGTAACAACTATCGCAGGCCGGCAGCTCTTTCCTCACTGTGGTTACCCATCTCTGGTAAAGTCCGAGTAGCAGGTGCCCCATCCAACTTTGTGTACCAGTGTGAATTCTGCTTCAGGTTAAGGGGATGTCACCTGCAATGTGCTCCCTCCTGCTTACCCTCTGCTTCTGGAGTATTTCCGGTGCATCTCTTAGAATGGCTAATATTCTGTTTTATTCGTAGCACCTACTTTCATTAAAATAAGAAAACAATGCCATCCAACAGGGGAAACATAGATCTGGCTGTATAGGGAACAGCATTGACCTCTTTTGATACAGTTCGGTGGTAGGGAGGCTTCTTCTGTATCTCTAGTGCTTAACATTAGTGTAGCAACTTTTTAAAGCCCTGAGCAGATGGTGACAGGGTGACCGAGGTACAGAGCGTTGCCAGAGGTGGTACCAAAGGAGCTCCCCGAGTTTCGGCAGTGGTGTTCAGCCTTTCATGGTCTACATCACCCTTCCTAGGTCTCAAACTTTTTTTCTGCAGAAGCAGGAAATACTGAGTCTCCTCAGATGACTCCTCTGATTCATATGATGCCTAGGAGGGGTGGGAAGCTCCCTTTGCCAGATAGAATAAGCAGCAGTAATTATGGGTCGATCTTAAATGTTAAGTGGCTTCAAATGCACTTTTATTTGCTGCTTATGGCTGTTCTTTAGCCTTGACCTTTAAGTCAGCCCCAGCTCTTAAGTTTTATGCAGAGTGAGCAGGTATAAATAGAGATCACCGAACTTCAAATCTTGCCTTTCTCTCCTGGGCCGAGACCTCCTTAGACCCTGGTCTCTTCATTGGGTGTCTCTTGCTAATGTTTCTATTTTTTTTTTTCTGCTGCTCCGGCATCTCTATGGACTTTCCTATACATTGCAAACATCTTACCCTTCATAAAAATGCAAACCAAGAGGCTCAGTTCACTTGCTGCTCACCAGCCATTCCTTTTAAGGCTTCAGTGAGATAAAGATTCATGATAACATGGACTTTCATACAACACTGAATTTTTATTCAAAATGTGCAATCAGATTTGAATTTTTTATAAGCAGTTGCTACAGCCGCAATTCATTTTTAGGTATTATTTAACCTCCAGCCCATGAATAAACCTTTGGGTGGAAAGCAATGAACTGGAAGGAAGAATGGCATTTCTACACCAATGGTTAAAGTCTAATCACACCTCCCAAGGCAGACAATTTCAGACAGAATGGCAAGTTCATTTTCCTGAAGACACACACTTGATAAATATAGCATGCTGTTGGCAGGTGTAGTAATTTTTCAGCTCCTGGAAACCTTCAAAATTCAATATAGCCAAAAAGAGTGTGTGTCAGAGGCAGGATTGGGATTCTTTATCAGTCTCCAGGTATAGCAAAAAAACATCCCATGCAAGAACTTGAGTTGTCGACATCCCATAAGAGCAACAATGACAAATGTGCTGCAAACTGATGTTTCCGTTTGTATTCATGTACTGTTTTACTGGTATTTCTAAGGAGAGTTGAAACAACGTCTGCCCAGTTCTTGCTGCAGTATGAGCCTGTGAGCCACCACTCAAATCCAAGTGCTAAATGGCTGGATGACATTATATAAATTCCTGCAATGTCTTACCTACTGATGTTTGTTCTACAGTTGTAATTCAATTTACAGCTTGTGTATTTCGTCTTGAAATCAATGCTTGTATGTTGAGTTCTGTAACTTGGGAGCTGCAGCTTGCTGGGCTCTTACGCTAAGCTTAATGCAGTCTGCCGTATAGCTCTTAATGTGCTGGTGAACAGAGGGGGTTGCTGATGGTGTGGCATTTATTTCCTTGAAACAGCTCTCTGCTTGGAGAGGGAAGGCACTAGAGGGGACTCGCTCTGTGCTCCTGGTTTGCCGAGTTTGGGATGGTGTAATTCAAAGATAAGAAAGCAGTTTAGGAAACGATCTGAATGTTTTGTTCTTCTTTTTGCAGTTTGCTTGTATTTCTTTGGGCACCAGTGAGGTACATCTCTGTTGTAAGGTAAATGCTGAGGACTTTATGGTTCTGAAGTAATATTTTATTTTTACTTTTTCTGTGTGTTTTATAGTATGAAGAACTTTGAACTTTCAATATTTAAAATTTCAAGTATTAAATACAATCCAGTCTTCAACCACTTCCTGTCAACTTGTATTTACGTCCCACCTGCTGATCAGGAACCCATCAAGCACATAGGGGACAGAAGTGGCTCTGTCACAGCTCCTTCTCTGTTCACCTTCATAAGGTTGCAATCATTTCAAGACACTTATAAAATTATTCTGGAGCCGTACTGGCTGACTTTGTTTCTTTTTATTTCTCTTCTCAAAATTTGACCTTGCAGTTGGCTTCATCTCTTTGAATTTTAAGAGGACGTTTTTCATTATTATCCCACTGTATTTTTAATAGATTAATTACAAGGTAGCATGCAGAATACCTTCTTGGTGTGAAAAACCATTTCCACTTGTCTAATCCATATTAGAGTTTACACTCTTGGGTCAGGAGCTGCCTATCCAGTGCATTAATTGTATCAGTGAATACTTTAGAAAATCTCAGCTTCTCGATGCAGCCTTAGGGCCAGGTGGCTTCTGCAGCCTGTGCTTACTTGCAGTAGTTGTTAGCTGAGTTCATCTGGACATATGGTTACGCTCATTAAAGGGAACATATTGAGGACAGAGAACAAATTAAAAATGAGCAGTGATCAGTGAGTTCCTAATATTGCCCCTGACTATCATCTGTAGACATTAGGAAAGAAGGCTGATAAGTTTGCCTATCTCAGTCCCTCTTGTTAATGGCAAGTTTCTTACTCTCTAACACCGCAGAGCAGCGTGTTACCACTACTCATAGCAGGAGAAACCAGTGCTGTGTCTGTGAAGCAAACTGCAGAGGTGTCCCCGTTTGAGCTCTGTTTCAGTGAGTGGATTGAGAAGGATTTGAGTGATTTGTCCTTACCTTGTCTAAGGCTGGAACCACTCCTCTGTGAATAAGTTCCTCTCCTCCTTTGACTGAGTTTGCTTTGAAGAGAATGCAGTAGTTCGTGAAGGATTTAGCTGATTTTGAAACCAAAAAGCTTAAAAGCCTCTTGCTCAGAGACTCCCTAAAATTGTGTGATTCTCCTGTAGCCATTTGCGTTACAATACAACACACGTAAGGACGTGTTGTCGTCGTGGTTTGCAATTTGTGTCACTAGTTTGTGTGGGCACTCAGACCCGAGTGCCTGTATTTTTGGTGGGTGTTACTGGTATAGTGCTATCTTCTTGCAGCATTGTAATGTGAAGGGATTGACTTTATTTGAACCTTGGTGAGGAAGACCTGTAACACTGACATAGACGAAAGGTCCCTGGTTGTCTTATCAGGTTTTATTAAGCATGAGATGTTGCCGTTCCCCTATGTGCAGGAGGGAGGTCTATGGGTATTTCCAGCCATCACAGAGGCGCCCAGTAACAGACCATGCAACAAACAGCTGCAGAGAGAACATCGTATGGAGTAAAGGTGTGACATGTAACTTCTTTATATGTCAAAAGAGTGGCCTTAAAGACTGATTTAGCTGCGTTGGTTTGGGCTTGGCTGATTTTCAATCAAGGCGGTTTTAATTAAATCTATGTCACTCTCTTAAAATCAGATGACTTATTCTGGGTCCAGTCCTGCTAGTGACTACATAGTCAAGCAATCAGGTATCACTGGAAATAAGAGTAAATATTAAACTGGTAATACCCAAGGATTTGTGAGAATATTGGTGGTATAATAGGTATTCCATGGAAAAAATACCATATTAACTCTGTAAAGCAGTGAGATTTTTAGGAATGAAGAGAAATTATCAACAGGAATTGCTGCGTTAATGTGAAATGTGATAAAATACATGTCGTCTAAAACCAAATCATCAAATGGGCTGAACTGTCTAATTCAGGTAACTTTTCAATATCCTTATGGTCTTAGTGATTTTTGCTGTTGTGTTCTTGAGAAGGATAACCTATAAATTCAGGAAATATAAAGGAGTAGCTTGGTAAAAATGTGCTGAAATATGAAAAATACTGTTGTTGAGCCAGTTAAAATAGAACTCTTTTGGGTGATCTCAACAGGGCCATTGTTTTTAAATATTTTCCCCTTATGTTGTTTCTTTTTTCCCATTGCAGTCAGTGTTTTATAGCAGTTGTTTAAAAATATAAACTCAAGTCAAAATGCTGATGCAGTACTCCTTGCAGCCCAATACGATGCCTACGTAGGGGGATTAGACCAGGGTATTCAATTAACCCTATAGCTATAATTTAAACTGGAGTATATAGCAGGAGGTGTACTTTATGCATAACTTCTTATCTAACGCAAAACTCATGTACCTATTCGGTAGCAGAAATAGAAAACAGAAGGTCTGCTTTATTAATACTGCTAATTAGGTATTTAATATTTGTGAATTGCAAAGTTGTGTGAATGATTACCCATGCTCTCTGTAATAATGCAAAGCCAGACGCTGAGTCTCAGACTCAAATGGAGAGCAATGAGTAGCTCCTCCTAAATTATGAATAACCAGGAGAAAAACTATCCAAAGGACCATTCTTTAAGGGGGAGTGTATGTGTTGTATTCCCAGCATCCTGGTGATCAAGGGGTGCAGCTGGGGGTCCATGGCATGGATACTAAGAGTCTTTTTCTGGATCTGTGAAGGCCTTTGGAGCTGTTTGTCCCTCTGGTTGATGGGGGGGATGCTCAGATGAGCTGTTCTACCTGGCCCCCATCAGTGAAAGCTGCTGTAGGTAGCAGGTAACTAATGACTGCAGAGAGCTGCAGCAGCGCTCCACACGCTGCCTTTCAACTTCTCCAGGTTTGTATTTTAAGGCAGAACTGGGAGAGAATGGCCTTAGGAAGTTCTGTGAAAACTTGCCTCCAAAAGAACATGAAAAGCCCCCAGGGGGATATCACTGCCATGGATGTCTTCTGTGGGGATAGCCCCACTGATTCCCAACGCCTGGAAAGCAGCAGGATTCCTTCATCTTTACAGCTACTGAGAGATTTGCTTATTTGCAGCTGCTGTCTTCTCCCCAGGCCTCCAGATGCTGTCGAGTTGAAGAACATGTTTTCCAAGCACAGTCTTTAGGTCGTGGGTTTTCCTCTGTAGTTCTGCCTTTTATGTGACTTTTATTATTAATTGCTTTAACCCAAAGGAAGAAAAGAAAAGGGAAGAAAACCAGCCATGTGTTAGAGGATGCAAGAATAAAAAGTAAAAGCATTCACAGGCAGGGAATTATTGAGCGAAGTAAGAAAAAGAAAGTCGTATTTTTTCCCCAACGTCCTAAAAAAAATGAATCACCAAACACAAAACTGCCTTGAGCTGCATTTCAGGCTGCAGGAAGCAAGATCTTTTTACTGCTGGTGATGGCAAAACCCGGGTGGTGGAATGTCACCCAGGATGCCTCGGCAAACTCGGCGCCAGGACCAAAGTTGGTGGGAACTTTCCTGTCCAGAGAAACTAAGACATCCCTAACACAGCTCAGCCAAGCTGTGTAGGGTATCCTCACGGCTTTCTGAGAAGACCAGGGTACAAGAGAGGAGTGAAATAGTACTTGATTTCTCTGGTTTTGCGCCATCATTTCTTAATTCTGCAGTGTCACTGCCTAATGATTTGTCCAATGCGTATCTTCCATGCTTCTGTGATAGGGGTTCTGGGTTGAATGTGCTGGTGACAGTGCATTATTGTAGAAATTATCAATCAAGCTATATAAATTAACCCAGTTTTGTTTCAGGTTTTTGCTTTCTTTGCTTGCTTGCAATCCATCCGTAATGCTTTTTGCGATTAGCAAAAGACTAGTGGAGAGAAAAATATAATTGCATGCAAGGACTGTGTGATTTTTAAGGCTAAAGGAAACTCTGTGGTAATCTGATAGAATTTCTAGTGTCTCTTGGAGTCTTGGAAATAAGCGATGGTTATAGCACTTGTGAGCCTCGTTAGCCATGTGTAGATGTAGCACCTCATCTGCATAGGAACTGTCATGGTAATAACAACCCTACACTTCTCTTCTTCTTTAATTCTATTAGCTTTAGCGTAACTCTCTTTATATGAAATACTAAAGTACACACTGGATTCAACCGAAATAAGTTTCGAGTCTACTTTATTTAGTATCGGAGCTGCTAACAGAGCTGTCTCAGTGTCATAAATCATTACTTCAGCTGAAACTTGTTTCGCTTTCGCCATGTTTTATAGCAACTCTGTAGTGATTCAGACTCTTGTTGCAAAAGTTTAAATCTAGTGATACAGATTATTTTGTTACGTGTACCTTGGAGATTGGAGCTTTTGCCTTTATTAGATCTTGCAGGAAGAGCACCTCCAGTATTTCAAAGAGGTGGGATGATTTCTGCGGTGCTTGTTACCCCTGTATTTTTTCACGATATAGATCTAAGTTCTGTTTTGCAGTTAACTTTAGCAGGAGTAATTTTTTAGATGGATTGGTTCTTATCTTCCCGGAGGCAACGGATACATGGGCTCTGGTAGGAGAAATGAATTATTAATGTATGACCTAAATACTTATTTCTTTAGAGTCGCTAATTCTGCCAGTGTCTCTTATTTTTTTGAAGTTGCATCCAGCATCATAGACCAGGCTTCCCGTTCATACCTGAGTGCCAAACATCAATGTAGAGCAAGGTTAGGAACATATTTATCCTCCTAATACCTACCAGGAAGAGAAGTTGTGCTGTGCCCATCTGTCTGATGGCAGACCCCGAGATACAGAAGCGTGAGGCAGCAATTCCAGGGCAGGACAAGGAATCTGCTGAAGACTGGAGACTTGAATCCCAAACCAGTGCTTAGCCCTGACCGTTGGCCTGCTCTGAGACCTTGTTTTGGAGTCTGACCGCCCAAGGTGGTGTGCAACCTTGCATAGCCAGTGTGTTGGTTGAGTTTCAGCTTGGTCCCATAGGCTTCATGAGGCTCATACTGGTCCGGAGTGCTGGGAGGGAGGAGAGAGAAGGCAGTGTCTGTGAGAATGAGTGTAATTAGCCTGTCAGTTAAGTGCTTTTTCTACAACATCAAGGCCAAGCAAGAGAGTTTAAAATGTTTAATTAGCTTGGAACCAGCAGTGGTAGGTAGGTAGATAGATA
>VZRU01014308.1:1989-18445 GCA_013398155.1 Pedionomus torquatus
GCTGGCAGCCCAGAAAGCCAACCATATCCTGGGCTGCATCAAAAGAAGCTTGACCAGCAGGTCACAGGAGGTGATTCTGCCCCTGTACTCTGCGCTTGTGAGACTCCACCTGGAGTACTGTGTCCAGCTCTGGACATAGAAAGGATATGGAACTGTTGGAACAGGTGCAGCGGAGGGCCACAAAGATGACTAGAGGGATGGAGCACTTCTCCTATGAGGACAGGGTGATGAAGTTTGGGCTGTTCGGCTTGTCTCTGGGGAGACCTAGCAGCCTTCCAGTATCTGAAGGGAGCCTTCAGGAGAGCTGGAGAGGGACTCTTTGTCAGGAAGTGGAGTGATAGGACAAGGGGTAATGGTTTTAAACTAGAAGAGGGGAGATTTAGATTGGATTTTAGGAAAAAATTCTTTCCTGTGGTGGTGGTGAGGCACTGGAACAGGTTGCCCAGGGAGGTTGTGGATGCCCCATCCCTGGAGGTGTTTAAGGCCAGGCTTGAAGGGGCTTTGATCAACCTGGTCTAGTGGGAGGTGTCCAATGGTAGGGAGGTTGGAACTCAATCTTTGAGGTCCCTTCCAACTCTAAACATTCTATGATTCTATACTGACTATAATACATAATCAGTGAGAGTAATTGGAGAAAGCATTTAAAAGATACTCATATCTGGGTTCAACGTTCATTCTGTTCCCAAATTACAGCATGGGTATTAACCTAATTACTTTTCAGAGCTCCAGTTCTAGGTGTGTGAAATGTATTTTAACTCAGTAAATTCTAAAGTTCTTTGGAATGTCTGTGGCCTAATATTAGATGTGTAAAAATTAGTTATCCAAGTGAAAGTAAATGGTTTTGATTTTCTGGTATACTTACTGGAAGGAAATAGAAACTTCCAGAAAGTGCTTTGTCTCCCCTTAGACATCTATTTTAGGATAACATGAACCCTTTGAAGGTACCTATCTCCATTAACTACAAAGTAAATGTAGAATTACTGGCTTCCACTTGGACAATGAACTTCTTTGTTGCCAGATGAGGTTAAACCATAACAGTACCACACAGTTTTCTAAAAGCTCAATCTATTATAGTTTGAATAATGTGAACTGATTAGAACTAAACAGACCAAGAGCAAGATAGGACATGGAGAGATAAACCTCTCTTTCATTGGGGGTAGAGATGCTTGGAGAGGCTACTTGTAACTGTCATTGTGATAGTTTAATTTTTTAAAACTATATAAGAACAGGCTGTTCTAAGAAGTTCCTATTGCTCACTTAAAACTTACTTATTGTCTGAGATGCAAAGATACAATCACTTGAGAACAAACTGTACATCTTTATCTGAGTACAGAACAAAATGAACCAGTGTACTGGGGCGGAGGGGAACCTCTGCTTCATGACTAGGTATTTTCAAGATGCCCAGGCTTTTGAAAAACCCAAAAGTAGTTTTTTACTGTTGCCAGTGAAGCTTCCCTTACTTCATTGGGTGAAACCTGATTCATATTCATAGAATTTAATGCAAAATTAATCCAATGGCCACCTTGGTCACTTCCCAGTGAAATACACAGTTCTGGCACTGTCTCTTTGAGCTCTCACAGGTTGGCCAGGCTGTGGCCTCTGTAGCAGGATGATCACCTCCAGACTGCCTTGTGGAAATCTCTCTGGTCTGTGCTAACTCCTAGGGAGGTCCTGAGTGTGCTAGCTAGCAAAGGCCAAAGCTATGCTAATTATGATGCTAACAGTAGAGCAGTGTGGATCATTGCTGGCCAGTGCTCATCTCGCTATCCTGGTCTTATTTATTGTACTTTTATTTGCATAGTCATAGTGTCAGGATCTGAGTGATAACACTAATCTATAGTGATTAGAAAGACAGGCCCTCTCAGAGGGAAACTGAGAGCTCCAGTATAAGTTCTGACTCTGAATTGAGAAGAATATTCAACCAAGTCACTTCTAGGTGTCTCTTTTCTCCAGGCCTTCTGCTGAGACAATACTTTTGCCATTTCAATTGCAAATTACACAAAAGATAATACATAAGGCGCTCGCTGTTTCCAATAGGAGCACCTTCCAAAATAGAGAAGGTTTTATTGATAGTTACAAATAAATTACCTGAATTCTTTGATGTTACTTATTTCTTTTATTTCTATTCCAAAATGTCTTTAACTGTTCTCTGTAAAAATCTTAAACTGTCTAAATGTATTGTCACAAAAAGCTTTCTCAGGAAAATTTCGCTTAAGGGAAAATTTCCTTTCCTCTCAGTTGTGAACTCTTCGGTCTTTTTTTGTGTTTAAGATATGCAATGTGATGGATGAGTAATTTATCATGAAATAGTGCCAGGGCCCTGAGGGTGTCATCAGCCCTGACAATCCCTGCCCACTTCCCCCTCCCTGTTCATGGCCCAGGAACCCATTTCAGGCCCCCAGGGCCTCCTCTGTGGTGCCACAGCAGGAACGCTATTCAGCTCCTCACAGCCCTGCCCTGCTTAGACATGGGTCCTGCTGAGCCAGACCTACCTACAGTCCCACATCCCAGCCCAGCGTTGGCCCATCCCAAGGGAGGTGCCTGATACCCAGTGGTAAGGGACTGGGACTCCCTCTGTCTGCCCTGCTGTCTCACACAGTTCCCAACTCCAGACAATTTTATCCCCTACCTTACATAGAGGATTACTGATCCTATCCAGGAGTTAAGTTTTCATTTCTTGTACTTAGTCATAGTCAAATGTTGGATTAGCATATGCTTTTCTTGCCAATAAGGACTTCCCTTGGTAGCAGACCAAAGAGATTATTACCCTCCTGGTAATAATGACACAATATTACCATAAGTCTTGGTATGAAATGTCTGAACACTTTGCTTACCATTTGTTTGGCTTGGTCATCCTCACTATCCTCCTGGATAGTGTATGGTCAGTGCAAATAGAGAGGAATACATTCTGCCAGTGGACAAGTTCTGACTCCTTCAGTGATACAGATGCTTGCAAGACAGTCCATCCACCACTGGCAGCAGAGTTGTGGCTTAGTTCCCCAAGCTGCTGATCATAGTAGCATTGTACCAATAAATTCCTGGAGCTTTTCACTCACTATTATGTTGTTTAATCACCTAGCATTGAAGTACTCAGTGGTTTAGATAAATGATGCCCTGCCTAGCTTGACAACTGATGCTCTGACTAGCTTGATGATTTGGTTGATTTTATCCACACTGATACCTGTAAGCAGTGAATGTTCTCCAGGGCCTTCCTCAGCTTGAGACAAAGAGTAAGAAAGAAACAATGCTACTAACATTGTCCTTTTAGTGTGTCAGACTACTCCATCAGAGCTGAATTTTTAAAAAATGATTTTATTAAATTGTTTTTTCAATACCACATCCATTTGTCCTCCTAAACTGAACACCAGAGAATTGGCAGTCTTGAAATGACACAAACCCATCATTTGTATTAAATGATATTTATAATAACCAGTGTGGGAGATGAAAAAAAAAAAACAAAAAAACTTTTACATGTTTGAATGTGTGATGAAGGATGTCATAAGCTCCTGGATTATCCCAGTGAATACTGAATTGTCAAGCCTCGATTCTTTTCCTGTTTCATTTTGTGTCAGACAGCCTGAGTGGGCTATGTTTCTCATGACACATCATTGCATCTTTTCTTCCTGCCAGTTGCAAGTCATTGCAGGATAGTTGTCTGGCCAGGCAGCCTGATCCATAAGGCAAAATTAATGAGCTAAGTAGACTAGTACTCAAGTGAAATTCTGTTAGTTTAAGTGTGAGCATGCTACGTTCCTCTCAATATTTTTCTTTTATCGTAGCCTATGAAAGACACTAAATGCAGTGACAATAGTAAAGGGGAAAGTAGCTAGTTATTCAAAATATCTTTATCTTTAAATCTAGAAAAAGTTAAAAAATATAAAATTCATTTCCAGTCAATAGTACTCTTTTTTTTTTTTAAGACATCATTTTCAAATGTTTGATGTAATTAAGGTATGGTCAGAAAATTGGTCTTCTGTTCAGCTATCATACCTCTCAAAAATTTCTTTCATTAATTTAGTTCAGTCACTTAACCTCAATTCTCAGTTTGGATAAGAGTGATGGTTATCCTATACCTAGCAGAGGTAATTAAGAAAAAACATTGTTCCTTCATTTGTGTTTGTATAGCACTGAGCTGAGAGGTCTAACCACTGTTAAATTTCTATAAGTAGTATGACTAAGTCTTAGATTTGAATGAGAGGATTGAATTACTTTTGCGATGATGAGCATAATCTAGTTATAGAATCATGTAGGATAGAAGGGACCTCCAGATATCATCTAGGCTAACATCCTGCCCAAAGCAGGTCCGGTTAGAACAGCCTGGTCAGGGCCAGGCCCAGTCAAGCTCTGAATGTCTGCAAAGAAAGAAATTTACAGTCTCTTTGGGCAATCTGTTCCCAGTGTTTCACCACCTTCAGGTATTTTTAGTTTCCTTATGTGAAGTCAGAATTTTCTGTGTTCCAGCTTTTATTTACTACCTCTTGCATTTCTACTGCGTACCTCTGGGAAAACTGTGGTTTTATCTCCCTTATAATCTTTCATTAGACAGCCATCATATAGCTCCAAATCTTTTTTGTTGTTGGAGGTGGTTTTTTTTGTTTGTGTGCTTTTTGGTTTACATTTTGTTTGTATTTAATTTTCATTTTATTTTGGGGGTTTTAATTTGTTTTGGTTTGTGTTTTTTTTTTTTTTTTTTAAAAAAGGCTGAACACATCCAATTTTCACAGCCTCTCCTTTTTAAAGTATATATGCCTTAACTCTGTGATTACCTTGGTGTCCCTCCACTGGACTCAACCCAGTACATCCATGTCTCTTTTTGTACTGAGAAATTAAAAACACAGATAAAGAAAAGGATACTGCAAAATATCAGGCTTCCATGCTGATCGTTGCCCTGTATGCTACCTTATTATTCTTAACCTTCTAAGTTTAAAGGCTCAACATAGGTAAAATTCATATTATAAACAGGGTTTTGGGTATTAAGTGCCAATAAAAGTTAGTTGGATTTTGATACAGGTCATCAAATTATTTCAGTGACTAATCCAGTGGCAGTACAAATATGTCTAAATTCCTGTTTTTCATGGTCTGAAAGTAGTGTTCATAGTAATTTTGTAACTGGTGAGGAAAAAAAAGTTTATTGAAGAACGAAATGCAACAAGAGAAGATGATGTTCTTGTACTTAGACATTAAAATGATATTCCTGTACGCTGCAGCTCAGTACTATTAAGATTAATTGAACAATGAATTTTTCCATTTTCAGAGTTTTTTGAATCAAGGTAACACTTCATTAAAAGACACATGCTTTGTCCTTCCAGGTGAATTCTTTCACTTTTTAATGTTTTTAAATTATAGTAATCCAAAATAATATAAGTCCATGCATAAAGATGTAGAACCTCATGCATCCATTCTGTGGACTAATTTTGCTTCAGTATTACATATTGATTTAGATGGTCATCCATAAGGAAAATATACAAAGAAAGGATGTGGTCAAATAATCCTTTCTCAGGCAAGATCCGGCTTAGCATCAGGTAGATTTATGTAATTTTTAGGAATACAGAGTCTTTTTCTTTTGACTCATCCTCTGTAAACTCGTTTCATTGTAGACAGAATAACAAATGCTTGACTCCATATTCAACTGTAAAATTTCAAGTATCTGTAGTGATATTGAAATTTTATGGTCAAAATGCATCTCTCGTTCTTTTATATGGTGGTTCCTTTACAAGTAATAATACTAAGCCAACATTCAGGGTAATAAATATAAGAATCTTGTCTGTAGCCAGTAGCAATTTCTCCTTTATTTCAATGGCCTTTGAATCATATTACACAGCAATAACATAATCTGTTATGTTTATTTGTTCACAGTGGAGAATGTGGGTTTTATGTATGTGTGTGTCTAAATATTTTGAGGCATTTTCTAAAAGTTAAACCAATGTTATGACAGCTATTCTAAACCACAAAACAGAAACTAGATCTAGTCATTAATATCTCGGTTAGCTTCCTGTTTGTAATACTACTTTGAGATCTTTCCTTGCCTCTTGTTTTCAAGTATCAACTCAAATCCTAGGATTCTTTTTTGTTTTACTTCTATTCATTTTTTTCAACAAATTAAATATTGAATTTTATAAAAAAACAATTCAAATAAAACAAGATATTAACTTCATAATTTTAAATAGTCCCATTTAGACATAGCTGTCTTTTGGCAGAGTCTTTTTCTTCCACTATTTTCTTTCAATATTTTATTGTACTTTATAGATATATATCTGTATATAATTATAAAATTGTGACTTTATAAAACTTTACTACTACTACTGCTTTGGACAGAAGTTAGTTTGTATTTGCACAGTTGTAATATAAACATTTTAATCTGTTCTGCTCTGGAAATAATTAGTAACAATATGAGTGAATAAATAGTAAATCAGCAAGAGCACTGCAGTTTGGAATAGAAAGAATCTGGCTATGTAAGTGTCGGTATCACAGATCTGGAGGAATTCTTGGAATGTGACTCGTGCACTTCTTATTCTGCACAGTATCTTAATCCTATGAAGGAGGCAATATTTGGACACTATGTGGAGAGAAATAAGGAGCTTATACTAACAGAGTATTAATTTCTAACAGTTCAACAATCCGTAGCATCAGTATTTTGCAGTAAATAAATTGCTAAATGTTCAAAATATAAAATGCAATCCTGTAAGTGGTTTGGCTAAAATTCTAAAAGGTAGTCAAGACTGCGCTAACTTGCAGGAGAAGGAGGTCACCGTGCTTTAGAAGAGCTCTCTTTGTGGGAGAAGCCTTGTTAACTACTTCTAGAAGTTAGTCATGTGTCTGCAGGACATTCAGGTTAGAAAATAAGTTGTAATGAGTTTTTAAACTTAAGAGCCTATGAGCCCTATGGGGTTTAAAAATCATCTTCCTTGGGAATAACATGGAAGTGTGAAAACAATGTAACCTCTAGAAAAAGCTTGAAACCTTCCCCATTTTTCCCTCACCTGCAAGTTATATTTAACTGTATAATTTATAAACCTTTGTTTCAAGGATAAATTAAGGCATGTACCCATTTGTTTTGGAAGTAGTCAAACACTGTTGTGTTAAGACATTTATTAACCTTGTAATAGTTATGTCAGTCTAATTAACTGAACTTCTTTGCAAACAAACCTTTTGTGTGATCAACAGTAGCTAATGGTGTGTAACTGTTAGATACATTCAAGATAGAGCCACATAAATCTTAAGGAGCAGTTAATAACCAGTGCTGTTACTGTAAATGCAGTAATGAGAGACTTCCCTATGAATAGTTAAGAACCAACATGTGCAAAATGTGATAATGCCAAGAATGGTTTCCTCTTTCTCCATCCTCTCATTTCTCTATACTAAACACACTCAAACTGTAATGAGCCTCTTCACTCATATGAGAGATGGTCACAGTAGCTTCTAAGATAACTTTTTGGAGAACCTTGCCAGTGTATGAATGGCACATATTGCAGCATTAAGACATGTCACTTACTGAAATAACAGCTGAAACGGCTCAGCAGAAGGTGTCTAGGGGACTTCTAGTTGCTCTTACACTGATATGGAAAAATAAAAAGGCCCAGACAGTTAAGGCATTAAGGCATCCTTGTCACCTTGAACAGTGAAGTACTTTGTTAGTTTGGATGACCTGAGTAAGAACACATTGACCAATTTAGTTATATAAGTGATCATTGTTAATACTGTTCAAACTTACTTAGTTTACAAAAAAATGAAAAAAGGGGAAAGGTAAGAAGAATCCAGCTATAAAACTATTGAGATAATATTAAATGAATCTTTTAATTTAACAACCACCTTAATTCTCAGTCTTTCAAGACACACTGTTCTACTTTTAATTTTTTTTCCTTAAAGAAGAAATTGGTTTGTAGTCATTTAGATGGCGTTAAGTTTCATTAAATATATCCTTTTCAAAGGAAAGTTAATGAATTGAAATGGACTGATCTTCAGGAAAAAAAAGCGTAGCAAATCTAGAAAATGTAATTGCCTCTAACAAATTTGTTGTTGGATGATGGCAATCTAAAATGGAAAGATGAAAACTTTTCAGCATTCCCAGTAAGTCTGTAGTGCATTGTGTTACTGATAAAGCTATATCTTTGGGTCCAAGTAAAATGCAGCAGGTACGTCTTCTGCACTTACAGCAATGGAATAGATGACTGTTGTGCTGTCTTGATCACCTAAAACAGAACTTTGTTTAGATAGCAAAAACAAGGTAGGTAAGAAGAAAAAAATTCTAATCTAGAATTTAACACAGAGGAGGCGAAGGATATAATGGATGTCTCATAACAGGCAGTGTTGCAAAAGCGATCAAACTATATCTCAGGTTCAAGGCAATCAAAATTGAAGGACTCGCTATGTTTACCAAAATCTTTGGTATGTCTCACCTCTTGTGCCTGTGCATTTTCCTTCTGTCATTATTAAAAGACTTAAAGTGAAAAAGAAATCTCATTGCCTCATTACATTGCAGAATTATTTATTGCTTCATCAATTGCAGTCTATTGCTTTGTTTCTTACTCTTCTTGTCTGCCAGATGCTGTGTTAACACGGTTCCTGGGATTTGTCAATATCTGATTTGATTTGATATCAGTTTGTTTTTCTGTCTTTCATTTTTGTTAACCTTATGACAAGCGTAATCTATCAAGCTGATCTGTTGTGCTATGCACAATGCTATTCTCCTCTTTAAACGAGACAGGCTAACAGTTGTTTTACATAATCACTGTGGGGTTCTTTGTGTGGGTTTTGCTTTTTTTTTTCTTTTACTGTAAGAAAGAAGAAATGACATGGAGAAACTGGTTGTGTACTGTCAAGTTGCTAACATGAAGAATATCCTCTTTCTCCTATCAGTGTAACACATTATGGAAATAATGTAAAGAGAAAAATAATCACTGGGTACCTGTAATGTTACAATGACTTGCTATTAGTGGATAAAACTAGTAAATTCCTCTAAGGTGAGTTACACCTCATCTTTGACCTCATCTTTGTCTTGGTGTAGGTTTTGTTTTTTATTTCTTGTTCATTGCTCTACACCATAAATTCTCCAAATATGCTCTTATTGTCTTCTCATTTCTTTCCCTTTTTCATACGCTTATTATGAAATGATACACTACTTCCCCAACGTTATATAGCTCATTAATCTGATACATAGGTGGCAAGCCAGTATAGAGATATATAAGTGCTAGTTTTTAAGGGGATAGGAAGACTCATCAAACACTTACTGAGGGGAAAAAAAAATGCACCTTTCTGTTGATTGCGGTGTCCACAGACTTTTTTTTTTTTTTCCGGTGAGGTTGTAGACGAGAAGTGAATTGAAATACCCATAGAACTGAGCAGTTTCAAACAGTATGACATAGTCAACTTCTCAGAGAGGATTTATCACTTTAGTCTGCTTCCAAACCCCCTTATTTTACATTTCTCTATGGATCAAGAAACCTATTTCAGAATAAGTGGTAGCCACCCCAATAGTTCATGTACCTACAACTGAACAGAAATGCTGCTGTTTTTCACTCTTCTCCAGCTGCAGACTGGGGCAAACAACTAATTCCTTGTGGAAGGTAAACAATTCTTGTGATCCACACTCTAATACATGGATTTGTTTTATGCAGTTGCAATAGACACAGAAAACAGTGTATGTCCACAGGCTTTTGCAAATGGAGTCATGTGAGTCCTACAAGCCACAGGGATTTCATTTTTGGGGGAGCAGGGAAATATTTCATCTGAGGAATAGGAGTGTATTTTTATTCCTTTGAGTTCTTAGCACATCCTGAAAGACACAACTCTAACGATAAGGAAAAGCGTGTACCTGTGGAATATATAGGTGGTAACTTTTCTGAGCTGTTTTCATTCCATTAGTTATTCAACTTTATTCATTATATTACTATAAACTGTGTGTTCAGACTAGAGAATGTTATGCTAACAGGTTTACTTAATGGATTTTTTTTTTATCATTTAAATGGTTTGAATGCCAGCCTGGCATGAAAGACTCAAGAGAAACATTTGAGGTAGTGGAAAAAAAAAAAAAGGCATTCAAAAGAAATTAACATGAAAAGTTTCTAATGGCCAGATCCTGTGACTACTAGATTTCTTTGTTTTTTCAGAAGGAGGAGGAGGATCATGGGGTTGTTTTGGACCTTTCCCTTGCAGGGAAGAAAAATTACACAATTTGTTAGGGACCATGTCAAGAGTTTTCTGAAGTAAAGGTGGGGTAAATAAGTTCAGAAAAGCATAAAACAAATGAGGGGAAACTGTTAGGACAGAAATAACAATGAGATCAGAGAACGTCAGTTGATAGAACAGCTTAACCCAGGTAGAGGAGCACAATCCTGTTTGAAGACAGCATATTAATTTTCTACTGGCTGTTATAATCAGGAAACAAAACCAAGTAAAATTCAAGCTAGCCATCTCTAAGGTGGTCTGTGAATTTTTTGTTTGTGAAAGATTATTTCACTAGAGAAAAAGGTAACTGCAACAATTCTCATACATAAAGTTTTTTTTCAACAGGTTGCCCAGAATGTTGTTTATTACACTTCAGCACAGATTTTCCTGCATATAGCAAGAAAAAGTAGTTTTTAAACAACCGGTCTGTTTGTTTTTAGAACAGCCCTTTTAGAAAACACCTTAAACATCCTCCACTCCACTGTCACCATTCATAATTGTGATGTGACTCAAGTAGAACCAGCTTCGTACTTGAGAATGAAGAGACTCTGGTCCACATCCTAACAATACTGTCTATGATATTTTCAGAAAAAGCTTTAGCTCTCTTATAAGATGGCAGCATGGACTGACTTAAGTGCTTAGAACTTTGGTCAGTTGAGGAAAGGTTTTCAGATAATCACCTATTTCCAAAGTACATGGAGCATTGTGAAGTACATTTCTTTGTTTCTATATTTCTTTGATATGCATTTCTGGCCAAGAGTATTATATTTTACTATAAGATTTTGAGCTGCATAATTTTGTTGGGATGTTTTGGTTTGTTTTTTTTTTTTTTAATTCTGTAAAAGCTGTGCAAGGCAGTAATATCCTACAATTACAGGGGGAAAAGTGAAGAAAAATACAGATCACTTACCCAAAAGAGCACTTCTGCAGCCAACAGTAATTTTTGGTACTCGCTTTTTGTGTTTTCTGTATCAGAATTCTTTTGAAGTACATAAGATGTCTATTTCTAGTGTTCTGTGGTTGGTTGTTGTTTTTTATTTTTCATTTTCCCCATGTTCTCATCTGATGCCTTCCTTTAAAAAAAGGGGGAAAAGGAATATATTCAATGGAAGAGTTTTGTAGCAGATCTAAAAAAGTAGAATTTTTGGGGAAAGCATGCTGATCTGGGGTGCCAAAGAAAATGGTAGAGTTCTTTCAACATAGCCTGAATGAAAAACAATTTCACATGAGAGAAGTACTTTAACATGATGGATACGATGCTCTCCATCTTTTGGATGACTGGAATTTTTCTGCAGCAAGAATAAGCTTTTTAATTTTAATCTTAATGTTAAATTACTATGTACTTCTATGTATGTCCAGCCATCTGCTTTGACATGATCTAGCAACTTGCACCCTGTAATATATTATTCATGTTATGGGAGTGAAGTATTACAACTTTTTTTAATGGTAAAGTGGCTTTCCCACATTCACCATTTTAGATGATCAGTGGATACTTCAGTTTCTGGTCTCAGTATTTATAAAAGATCACATTATTAGCAGTAAAAATGCTTAAAAACAAACCAACAACAACAAAAAACAAACAAACAAAAAAACCCCAGAATTTTGCTTAAATAGAGGTATGTAAGATAATGGGAAAGATACAGGTTGCATAAACTACTGTCAAGTCCCACGATGGGCTCTGATATATTTGTTGTGGTTTCAGCCAAATTTACCAAAACCAGATTGACAGCCCTTCCTCCCCCTTTTAAGGGAAAAAAAAAAAAGATGAAGAGATTAAAGAGATTGAGGAGTTTAGAGAAACTAAATTAATGAAGTATTAATACTAAAATTCAAATAAGAGAAAAATAATGAAATAGATACAGTATATACGAAATCGTATCAAGCTCCCAGGATGATGACCATGTCACAAACAGGCATCAAGAAAAGTCCCAAACTGGACTCGATGATTGACAGGAGCTGGATTCCAGATCTGAAGTCAGGAACACTTGGATTGGGATCAAAAGCAGATGAACAGGCAGGGTCCTTCTTGGATGTCTGCCATCGAAGAAAGAGGGTTGACCCTTTGATCCCTCAGCTTTTATACGGGTCATGATGCAGATAGAATACCCCTGTTGGTCAGTTTTGGGTCACCTGTCCTGTCCATTCCTCCTTGCAGGTGGGACCCCTTTATGGTTTTCTGCTTCTGACCATCCAATGGGGCAAATGACGAAAGTTACCTGACCTTGGTTGTTACAGCAATAAGTATAAGCAAGGGCCTCTCTGCGTACTGTTCCTTGGTATAATCGGGCCTTATCACTGTGAGATGAAACGGCTCTGAACAATGTGCTGGTTTAGTTAGTTAGAAAAGGCCTAGCTAAGAAAGTAAAATTGTAAAACAGAAAATTGGTTCATCTTACCTCAAACCAGGACATACTCCAAGTAAAGATATGCATTCATTTCATAGAACCAGAAATATCTTTTCTATTTATTTATTGGCTGTGTTTTTTCATTCATTTTTGGGATTAATGTGTTCTATACGAAGAAGAAAGTGACAGCAGAAAAATCCATAGATGACTGCATGATCTTGTAAATTATAAGAACACTTATCTTTGATAAAATGTCTATGCCAGCAGGAATGTGAAAAATGTTTAAATTTCTGAAACTATTGAGTTCTGCAGTCATCTGATGTGCTACAGGAGATCATTTTCCAATCGTATCTTCTGTTATTCTCTCAGCTGGAAAACCTTTGTCTCTGTCTCACATCTGTTTTTAAAGGCCTAGGTGTATTATAAGGTGAACTGCAAAAATATGTACTTTGCAGAAATATTAGATGAAGGATTGACACATAAGTTGGATAAAATCATCCTTCATAGTAAACAAAATAAGACTGTAGCAATAATATGACAGCCTAAACACATACTTATACTAACATTTGAGATGACTTGGGGTATTGCTGCAAGAACAGTATGATTGCTCTTATGACCTGACTGCTCCACATGTCTTGGATCTTCTAGTATCTTTAAAATGGCACTAGTTACCTATATTTGGACAACCAAAGACTGTAATGCAGTCCAGTCATAATCACAGCTTCACTAAAAATAAATAAACAAAGAAAAAGACATTGTAATCAACAGACACAAAGCAGTGCAGTTAATGGAGGAAGGAGAGTCATCTAAGGTGGTGAGGCTCCACTGACTAAATGTTATCATTGGCATTTAGATACCTAGTGCAGGTGTGGACACTAATAGGTAGATACCTGTATAAAGGCATAATCTTAATTTTGCAATGGAATATATTCCTATATTTATGTATCACTCAGAAAGCTGGCAATCGGACCAATTTTAAACATAAAAAAACTTTAACAACACTCTCCTGTCTAGTTGTCTCTGGTTATACCATAACAGTTTTACAAGGTGCTTCTATACTGATGTACTTTTTTTTAATCTCTAGGTTTCGCAGGCCTGTCTTTTGGTGACATGAAATGAATCATGAATGAATTATTTATTAATCATTAATTAATTTTTAATGCTAAGTATTCTTCAGTGACAATTTTTTAATCAACAGTAGGCTTTCACTTCTTTTTTTTGAATGAAATCTATTTCATGGATTATGAATTTCTGTTTCTATTATGACTTACACTCTAGAGAAACATATCTTAGGTTATCACAGTAAAGCTCTTCTAGCATCATCAGTTTAGTTTAGGGGAGCATGTGAGGATACAGACCAATATTAATTTCTCAATCTCAGTTGTATGTATAGATTGTACTGTGATTGGAGGGAAAAATGAATGCTTAGCACAATGTTCGGGTGACAGTTACCTAAACACTGCCAAGTATAATCTGTGAAGTTTTGTTGTATTTTGCTGGAACTGGAATTGCACTGAACATCTTTGTGAAAAGCAAGAATGTTCTCTACCTGTTTGAAATGATGCCTGTCGACTGATATGAGAAGACTCTGGTCTTCAAAGTTTCATGCTATTGAATCGAGGTAACGTTTGGATCTCAATCTTCACCTATGTTTTGGGTAAGTCCTACATATATTGCATAAATCTGAATTCTACTTGTTCCTCTCTAAATTGCTATGCAGTGTTGGTAGTAATCCTTAAAGAATTATGATACAATATCTATTTTAAGAAAAGATTTCCTGTCCAATTGAAATTCTTTGAAGAAAGCAAAATATTATCTTTGAGCCTTTTCTGCCTTTAAGGATGTCACAAAAGTGGGCTGGGAATCTAGTTCTTCTATGCATGCTGCCTGAGGCGGTAAACAGATAAGAGCAGATCAGATTACTTTCTCTATGGTCGACTGAAGTTGTAGCAAATCAATATTGTAATGAAGCATTAGACATGCACTCATATTTTCCCCAAAAAATTCATAACTGAAACGATTGAACTTTGATTATATTTAGGATACATGATGAAGCAGAGTGTATAAAGTTGCTTCTTGAAGAGGTGCCTCTAAGAACTAAAATGCAGGAAATGAATGGTATCAGAGAAATCTCTTTTCAGGGTACTTTTCATTTTCATGTACTGAATGTGCTAAGTGTTTTGAAAGGGAAAGTAATGCTAGTTGTTCAGAGAGTGTCCTTCAAGGCTCACTAGTGTGTAACCCAGAAAGAGAAAAGTGGAAGGAACTTTGCAAACTTAATGAAAGAATCTAAATGTCTGTGCCCAGTACAAATTAACATTTAACAATAGGGAATGAACAGAAGTTTCTCTTATCCCTTAGTAGTGAGAGATCACCACTAGTGATCATTGGCCATCACTAAAGTAGGGAGGAAGTTTTTCCACTTGAGCAACATGGAGCTGATCCACAGCTGAGCTGTAAAATGTTGCAAGCAGATGAAGCCACATTGTGAGGTATTAATGGAAGGGGAAGCATTACAGGGCTGTTAGATCCTGATGAAAATAGCCTGATTCTATACAACCCTAGTAGAAAATAGGATTTATTTATATTTTTTTCCTAAGTGTATGTCTTTATGTGGGAGCTTTGTTAAAAAGGTTTACAAAATATAAAGAAATCAGAACATTGTCTTCTGTCAGGGACCTATATAAAACACAATAGAGCTAGTCAGAATATATTAGAATAAGCCTGGAGAGAATATCTTACTGATGTATAACTGAGCTGTCTCCCACCATCACAGCTTTACGGGCATGAACATACCCTGGTATTTTGTGTTGTTGGGGGGGAGGTTGTTTGTTTCATTATGGATTTTTTTGTTGTCTTCTCCCCCATATTTTTTTTTTTTGCACAGAATTATTGGCAGTGGATGCACTAATATTATGGCTATAGTTAAGTTCCCTATGTATTTCTAGCACTGTAAAAAGAGGAATCAAAGTTGTTTTGGCTTAATCAACCACTGTTCTAATTTACAATAAAAACCTTTTAGAATATGTACATATATTTTACTCTTAGTTAAAAAATAAGTAAAGGAGAACATCTGTACTTAACATGGAGGTAACTGATATCTATGCATAAATAAAATATGTGAGCCCTGCCAACTGAGGGGGAAGAATAATTCAACAAGACCACAATGCTGAAACCTTGTCAAATCTCCTTGCATTCTACTTACTTGATTGTGTAGCCAATATATTTAGATGAGTCAACTGTTACAACCTTTGGTCTAAGTAAGTTTTCAATAAACTTATATAACTAACCAGATCTCAGCTTTTCTTTTTTTGCATTTTTTTTTATTAGTCCACCTTCCAGACATGCTGAAATAAACAGCAAAATATACATATTTTCCTACATATAACTTGGCCCTCCTGGAGAAATTTTCTCTGTTACAGTATATCCTCTCACAGATCTTGGATAACTCACATGCCTAATAAGACCTGGCTCTTTCTCCAGACTAACATGAGAAATTTTCATAAATTCAACAATTCCGAGGTAAGAGTATTAACAGAAAATCAAATATGCAAAGTAAAATTAACTTAGAAGGCAGAGTGACATCAAGCTACAGGAGACGGTGAATATATAAATTTCCAAGGAAAAGAGATTTCTAGAGTAAGTTCCTCTTGTTTGTTAGCTGCATTGTTTTTGAGTCACAATTTTTATATTTTTTTTATCTGTAGAATACATGAATGACAATACTTTATTAAAAGGGTTTGGTACAGCTACTTTTAGGAAAGAAGATATATCAGTGGTGGGCACCAGGGACATTTCCTGAGAAATCAAAACCTTATGATTATATTCATATGCAGAGCATAATTATTTTGCTACAATATTAGCTCCATTTTGACTACTGTGGAAAGTGATAATAATTATTTAGGTTGACTCTACGTACAAAGCACTACTAATGTATCTTTCCAAGT
>VZRU01014308.1:18456-94447 GCA_013398155.1 Pedionomus torquatus
GGGGGGTGGTTTTTTTTTTTTTTTTTTTTTTTTTTTTTTTCAGGATTGGTGCAAAACATAGGGGGGGAAAAAGAGAAATGGAAGAAAAAAGGCATAAAAGATGGATTTGTTAACAGTTCCCCTTGTACCTTTCTCCTCTCCCCCTTGCTTCTGTCTCCTCACATGGGATTCACCTCAGTTAAATGTGAATGTTTGCATGTCCAAGGTAGTCACAGAGGACCCTTCATGTACTTGACAGTGAGAAGGAGGCAATTCTGCAGTTCATTTTGCCTGCTCTGTTTAGGAACCTGTGTTGGGATAAAATGAATTGCTCTCTGAAAAGTGTCTATTTTTCTTCTTCTGTATTGGCTAAGAGGAGACCATGAGGTCACTAGATAGGATATGCACATTTACATCAACACATCTAAGCTAAGTGAGACAAATCCCACGCTTGTGCTCAGTGGGGTGAATCATGTCAAAGCCATCACTTAGGAGAAATATATGTGTAGGAGATATATGAATGTGAATGTTTTATTATCTATTCTTTAGAGTCACCACTTTTTATCGTATTAAGTTTGAATACACATTAATTTTCAGTTCCAGATTTTCTCACCTTTTGTTCATATATATCTATTTTCTTCATGAGTATCTTGATTATTTTTTTCTTGTTCACTGTGTTGTGCCTACAAATGTAAAGTTATATTTGATAGTATGGGTAACAAAGAACCCCTTCTTAAAGATGATGAGCATGTTAATTTCCTGAAAATTAATTTATTAAATTTCCTGAAATCTTCCTGTTCACCTTTTTTTTTTTTTCTTCAGAAGCTGAAGTGAATAATGCAATACTAATGAGAAACTGAGATACCATTCCATCTTGTAGAATGATCATTTTTACAAAGTCCTATTTATAACATTTTAAGTACATATAAGTACTCGGGACAAAAAAATAAAACTCTCCTTATACTCTACTGTGGCACAAACATTTATCTATTTTGTGTAGTTTATAATAAATATTTAATTCCAAACCTCTTTAGTACTTTTCTTCCTTTGTCTAGTCCTGGAATACTGGGAAGATTATAGTCAGATGGAAGGTTCTCTATGCCAAAAATCCTCCCTTGCTTTTATCAGGTAATATAAAAATTTCCCCACCTTCTTTTTTAACAGTTACTGTTGATTACTAGAAAATAGGAAACAATTTGGCTGTCTTAACTCAAACTATCATTGTATTCTTATCAAATGAGTTAGGTATGTGAAATGAATAAATCCCCTTAAAAGTCTGGCAGATTTTCATCCTGCGAGCAGTGCCATTAACACATCCTGATTTGTCTAGTAAGGATAAGCTGAATCAATCAGACAATGGCTTTATTTCTTATGGTAACTGCAATGCAATCACTCCAGAGCACTTCATATTATAAATAACCAATACCATCATAAAATAAATAGCAGATGCAAGACATGTTTGTGTTTCTACAGCAGATGTTCTCCAAATATTACTGAACAATGCAGGCTGTCTGAGATACCATATTACTGCATTGTTATAGTACTGGGAAGCTAATGCTGCCTATTATGTAAATAACATTCTTGTTTTAACGTGCACTTAAGCACCTCAGTGAATAGATGCGTAATGTGCAAATTTTTATCAGTGTGTTCAGAAGGAAAAACCTTATTTTGAGTATCTTTTGATACACTGGCACAGCTCAGGAAGATAAAATTTTACTTAAAATTTGAATGTGGAAATAATGTGTTCTGATGATGATCTTCTCATTGAAGTTTAAATCTTGGTTATCTACTATCTGTAAGGAGGAAACATTCCAAAGCTGGGGACTTATAAATATTTAATGATTAACAGGGGAAAATAAAAAGGAACACACAGACTTATAAAATGCCTTGTAGTCTTTAAGCTTAAAAGATATGCACTAGCATGAGCACAGTGAGAGGATGTAGTCCACAACTGTGTGTGTAAGTGCCTCCACAGGAAGAGCAAGTTCCTATAAACAGGTACTCCATAGGACACATACCAAAATGTTATAGTCTGGCCCTGTTTTACAATTACAATGCCTTATGAAACAAAAAAGGTGTTTCTACATACTAACTTTGTGTGTAATAATCAAATGCTCATACAGGAGGAGGGAGAGCAGGGTCTTAGCTAATGCTTTCCCAAACAAATCTTCCTCAAGATGACAGTGCTAGCACAAAGGTAGAAGCAGAAGTGCACAGCTTGGAGCAGAGTATGAGGACTTGCAGCCGAGTGAGGTGAAGTGAGCAGGACCATTTCCATTTTTACGGAATCAGCTGTTTTCCTCGTATTGTTCCCTGAATCACTGCTCATCCAGGACAACTACAATCACAGGTAATATGGATGGAGACACAGAGGTTTCACACCAGTGTCCACAATACCACATCTGGTACTTCTTTTCAAACACCTGTAAAAATGTGATGTTATTTACAGTGTTAAGTTTTCTACAGAGGACCTGAACTGAAATTATGTCCACTGTTTTTTCTAAACCTAGATCAGCACTGTGTTGCCTGTCTGTTTACATCTGGGTGGCGCTTCCTCTGGAATTAAACAGTCATCTTTGAAGTGGTGTTTTGGAAGTCAAGTGCCAGGTAAAGTCAGGAAGCTTGCAAAGATAATAGGCCACTATAAGGTCAAGTGACTCTGGGAAAGTGACATAATATATTACTATTTGGAATATCTGCAACTTAGATGTGTTTCATACCAACAGTTTCTTACCTTGTTTTTTTTTTGTTGTTGTTGTTTGGTTTGTGTATATTCATAATGCTCATATTTCAGAGTAAGTAGGCAGGCTCCATCCAAAGCTGAAATTAAAATTAAGTAAGATAATGGAAGTACTTCTTGTGTGATGAACTTATTCATTCTTCAGGCTGAGTAACACAAATGATTTGTAGTAAGATACAAAAATATCTTCTGTTTTTACTGATTCACTACACATAGTTTAAGTAATGTATTTTATACATTGAATTTTATCTTCACTATTTTTTATTATGTTGTAGACATTGTGCATACTTGTCTGATAGATACTGCTATTTTTCATTCTTAGTACATCATCTAATTTTTGGACCTGAATTTAGGGCTAGTTACTGAGTAGCTACCATTGTGTTGCCTATAAAGTTTCAGATCACATTGTCTTTCCAGTCTTTTATTGCAAAATAGTGAATTATCAGTTTTTAGTAAATTAACAGTTCAAAAGAACTGTTGATCAATAGAGTTAATTCTTCTGTTATTTTAAATATTAAAATAAATTCAATTTACCTTCTGAATATTTTTAGATATTAATCATTTCTACTTGGAGATGAGAGGGAAGGATGGCTTTAGGTTATATTTTCTGTGCTGAGATTGATGTTCTAGGTCTTCTATGTAGACTAGACTAGGCTAGACTGGACTAAAAAAAAAATAATGCTAGTTGGAAGTGATGTGCAATCATCTAGTCCAATTACCTGATCCCTTCATGGCTGAACAGAAGTTAAAACATGTTTTAAAGTTAGATTAATATGCTTTTTGTCTTAATAGTATATTGTTCAACTGCCTTTTAAAAACTGTCAAACATTGGGCATTGACCACCTCTCTAGGTGGCCATCTTCACCAAGTACTGGTTTAATGTTTTCTTTAGATCTCCTCTTGCTATTAATACAATTTAAAAAGCCTTTTTTATTTGACACAACACTGGCAATTTTGAACTCCAGTTGTGCTTTGGCCTTTCATGGTTTCTCTCTACAGATGTGAACAGCAGCTCTTGTAATCTTTCTGTGAAGCCTGACTTTGCTTCCAGAGATCATATAATTTCTTTTTCTGCCTCTCACGGACATAAACCCTCAAAAGCAGATTCCCAGGGGACACTGCTAACTGGCTTCCTGAGTAGCATTCAGGTTTGCTGTCTTGAAATCTAGGGTAGCAATTCTTCTTATCTTCTTTCTCATTACACCAAAAAATTTAAAACTCAACCATTTCAGGAACACTGTGGCCAGGACAGCCACCTAACATCCCGTTTCCCATGAGTCCTTCTCTATTTACAAACAAGTCTAGCACCTTTCCTACTTAGCTCGCTGAGTACTTCTGATGAGAAATTTTCTTCCATGTACTTCAGGAGTTTCCCAGACTTGTTTGTCACAGCAGCCTGGTATTCCCAGTAGATGTCTGGGAAGTTGAAATCTCCCATAAGGACAAGGGCTACCAATATAGATACTACTAATTGCCTATAGAATAACTCATCAGTGCTATCATCCTGACTGGGTGATCAATAGTAGACACTCACAACAAAATCTGTTCTGTTTTCCAACCCCTAGTCCTCACCCAGAGGTTCTCAACCACATCACTCCTAACTGTAAGGTGCTTAAAGTCAAACCTCTCCCTTATATATGTTGCAACTCCTCCACCTCACCTGGTCTGCCTGCCCCTTCTGAGCATCCTATAGAGCTCCATCCCAGCACTCCAGTTGTAGGACTCATTTTACTGAGTCTCACTAATACCAGTAATGTCACAGCTGTGGAAACAGACACAGGAATATAACTAAATTCAGTTATTTACAACTGATGCTTCAGGTAAATGTGAAAAAAACCCCACTCTTTTTAGGACAAAATATTCTTGAAGTTCACAGGCTAAAAAATGGGTCCTGTAAGAAAAACTGTTTTGAATCTTGGGATGCAAATTATCAGAATCTCTATTACAGAAAAAGGTATTTCATGTTATCTAAAGAAACTTGGACTCACTCTTTAGATATTTCTATATCTAAAAAAGAGCATGTCCTTATAGATATTCTATATTAAGTTTTCACCTCTTTTGCTGCAGGGATATATGCTTTCCTATCCTACTTTCAACAAATTTTTTTAACATCATGTGCCTAAATCAAATTCCTGAAATTTTACATAGAACACAAGTAATTTATTTGCCTTATCAGAGCTACTACAGTCTTGTAGTAGCTAAGTTTACAGCTTAGCTTTAATAAGCAAGAAATAAGTAAACAAAGAATGTACTTTTCATATGGTAATACAATTGGCATGTGTACATTTTGTGGCCAATTATGCTATTTCCTGGGATTACATATTTGGCAGAAAATCCAGAAGTCTAAAGCCAAAAGCTGTCAGTATTTGTAATTGCTTTTCTGTGATATCACTAAAGTTAGAAGTCATACTTATTGTTTCTGTCAGTTTCTTGATCAATAGAAACAAGTAGGAACATCAGCTGGGTATTTAGACTCCGATTAAAGTAGATCTGGCCCAAAGTTTGGACAAAAAAATAGACAAATTCAAGACCTTGTCATCCCTTGTCATGCAATTGACTCTAGTTTAAGTACTTAAGTCAATAGTGGACAGATATTTTATACTTTTAGAAAATCAATACTGGTTTTGAGAGTCTAGAGAAAACAATCTAACCACGTGTTACAGTATACTCAGACTTTGTGGAAGCAGAGGTATATGAAAAGAAATAAAACTATTTATAATCATAGAATAGTCTGGCTTTGAAGGGTCCTTAAAGGTTATCTAGTTCCAATTTTTACATTTCTGATATAATCCTTTATCACACAGTTGATTGCACAATTAAATCTTGGACCTTTGAATTTTATGAAAATTCTTGTTTTATGCTTGTAGATTGCCCTTACTTATCATTAGACTAATAGAAATCTTTCATAAAAATGCAAGGAGGGTGTATTTACATCTGTTATGGGATGAAAGGAAAATCTGTTTCTTGGAAAGCTGAAAACTGTCATACTGAATGTTAAGACAAATTTCTAGAGAATAAATGATAAGTGGTGTTCCAGAGCAAAGAGGAAGAGCAAAAAATGCATATTCATGATGACCTCTTCTTAAACCAGAGCTTCCTAAGAGCTTCTAGTTTCATTCTTACTTTTAATTTCTTAATTATTTAAGTAGAACACTGAGGTATTTGGGTTAACAACATAAAATGCAGTGTAATGATATGAATTCCACAAAGAGAAATCACATCTCATTCATTTACAATAATTCTCTGAGCATGTCAAAGTCATTGGTAAAGCCAAGAATAACAGAACATTCACTGAAAATGAAAGTTAGAAAACTCCTACCTGATGAAACACTTCTTTAACACAATGCCTAACTAAACTGTGGGTCTCCTCATAACTGAATACCGTTAAAGTAAAAAAGACTTTAAAAGGAATTTGGACTTTTTAAAATGGTTTCTGGTCATAATATCTGGAATGGATTCTGAGACCTCTTACCTGGAGGTCTGAGTAAGTTAAAAACTTACTCAACCCTATCTGTTAAAAACTAGGAGGAAAAATAATGCGGGTATAATAATAAATACAAGAGTGCAAAATTTGTTCAATTTTTCTTGAAAATTCCTAGAGTATGTACAGAGCTAGGATAGCTCTCTCAATGCCTCTAATCCTTGACATTTTATAGTAATTTAAAATAATCTCTTAATGTTATAGTAATTAAATCTGGAAAAGAATTATAGGCAAGAATGGGCAGATAATTTACAAAAGAGGATATAATCCTGAGGCTAATCGTAATTGGACTCAGTGTGTAGGGAGTGATGTTAACCATGATGGATGTTTGGACAGCTGAGACGACCAAATTCACTGACAGCAGATGTCTGCACAATTTGGAAACACTAAAAGGAAACAAGGTCTTTATGTTCACATACTGAAGTTCTTAACAGCCAAATGTTGGCTTAGTTTAGAATCAGGTTTGTTCAGCGAATGCTTCAGATTTTGACTTCAGCAATGTACGAAGTGTAACCAGGACTGTCTGTTTTCCTGCTTAATTAACCTTGAAAACAAAACAGAACTCAGGATTGTCTATATGATATTGGCATTTCAGCTCCAGATTTCTCATTGACCCACTAAATTTGATAACATTATAATATGAAATAATTTAGACATCCAGCTCTAATGGAAAATCTTGTAAGCTTGTGGACCACAGTGGGATTGAGTGTGCCCTCAGCATGTTTGCTGATGAAACCAAGCTGTGTGGCACAGTCGACAAGTTGGAGAGAAGGGATGCCATCCAGAGGCACTTGGACAGGCTTGAGAGGTGGATCTGTGCAACCTCATGAAGTTTAACCAGCCCAAGTTCAAGGTCCTGCACCTAGGTCACAGCAATTCCAAACACAAATAGAGGCTGGGCATAGAATGGATTGAGAGCAGCCCCGAGGAGGAGAGCCTCGAAGTATTGGTTGATGAGAAGTTCAAGATGAGCTGGCAATGTGCACTTGCAGCCCAGAAGGCCAACTGCATGCTGGTCTGCATCAAAAGAAGCGTGGCCAGCAGGTCAAGGGAGGTGCTTCTGTGCCTCTACTCTGCTCTCATGAGACCCCACCTGGAGCCCTTGGCACAGGAAGGACATAGACCTGTTGTAATGGGTCCAGAGGAGGGTCACAAAGATATTCAGAGGGCTGGAGCACCTCTCATATGAAGACAGGCTGAGAGAGTTGGGATTTTTCAGCCTGGAGAAGAGGAGGCTCTGGGGAGACCTTATAAAGGCTTTCTAATACCTAAAGAGGGCCTACAGGAGAGACAGAACTTTTTATGAGGGTGTGTAGCAATAGGACATTGCGTAATGGTTCAAAATTGGAAGAGGGGAGATTTAGATTAGATATTAGGAAGAAATTCTTTAGTGTGAGGATGGTGAGGCACTGGAACAGATTGCCCAGAGAAGTTGTGGAAGCCCCATCCCTGGAGGTGTTCAAGGCCAGGTTGCATGGGGCTTTGAGTAACCTGGTCTAGTGTCCTGTCCATGGCACGGGATTGAAACAAGATGACCTTTAAGGTCCCTTCCAACTCTAACCATTCTATGATTCTATTATGTAGAAGATGACAGTTAAAAATTGTGAGGTTTGGTTTATCTTAGATTCTTAGAGTTTAACTGTATTATTTCCTATTTATATGTTGAACTCTGACTATAAATCATGGATTATTAACCATGAATGCAAAACACATGTTACAATAAAGGTTGTACTTTTTCCTAGGGAGCTTTATTCTTTATTGTTCCCTTAGTCTCAAGACTAAAAGATTCAGGACAGAGGGAGACAGCAAGGATTACATATGTATGTGTTGTTAATTTGCAATTGAGTTTTGAATTTTTTGTCTTTCTAAGAAAACAGGAGAAGGATTGCAGAAAAATATTTATGTACACATCATCAGTGAATGGCTAGATGTGGCTTTCTGTTGCTTATCAAATACAGAATCTCTTACTTTCAGGGGGCAGTAATGGGTGGTTTCCTGCAAGGGAAATGAAGCACACAATGTGATGGCAGGGCTGCAGAGCAGGACATCACCAACAAGGGCTCAGTCCCAGGGTGACTGAACAAGGTGAGTAGAGCAGTTTTGGTGATGGTATCCAAGTTGAGCCAAGACCCTATGTGGAGAAGAAGAAATCTGAAGGTGAAAACAGTAAGTCAAAATCAGCAAGGGAATGCCAGGATCAGCAAAGTGCAAGACAAAGCATAGACATATCTGTGCTGTTGCTCAGGCAAGGACCAAGGTAAAGCACTGGAGCTTCCCTGCAGCTCCTAAGACAAAGCAAAGAGGTCCTAACAAGGCTTCTCACAGCTTTTTCTCACAACTAATTCTCTTCACAGCAGTTGCAGATTACACAGCTACACTACATCAGAGCTGACCTTGAGTGTGGGCAGCCAAACTCCTGCAGCAAGGCTACACGATTTGGTGGTATGCTCTATTATACTGGCCGCCTTTTCCTGTCCTGAACTTAAAATGTTACAATTTCTTTTGTTTTGCATTTAGAGAGTGTAATAGTGCATGTAAAGTTTCTCTTTTGGAGATAATGTAAACTTTATGAGCATGTTTGTTGTGCATTAGTAGGGTGGTGGCCAATCTTGTTTTTATTAAGGACTATAATTTAAGTTACTAGAATTGTTTGCTTGTGTATCTGTCTAAACACGTACAACACATACAACTCTTAGTATGCTGGAGTGCAGTTGGAAAGGGCACACTGAACTTATGTTTTCACATGAACAATATTAATTGTAATGGAAAAGGGTGGCTCCTTAAAGTGATTCAGTATTTTAGCCTTTCAGTTACTCAGTTAGAGGCTCATCCAGAACAGACTTCTACTGAAATGAGGGCTGATAACATTTTTTTCATTAAAAACTATAAAATATCCTTTTCTGTTTCTTCTAGTAAACTTGAACTGAGTAGTCAGTAATCAGTAAAGCTTCAGTTTATTATAATAAATGGCTGTAAGATATTAGTTTGGCTGTTTCCTGATCCTAACATCCTTCTTTTTCAGGCCATAGACTTCAGTTACTAAGCTTTGGACCTGTGCCCTTAGTCACATCCATTTGTTGCTTTGTGCTAATCTATCATTGCCCTAAAGATTTTGTATTAGAGAGATCAGTTATTAGCAGTGACTAGATTTATGGTTTGGGGTTTTAGCTTTGTTTTGTTTTTTTTTGTTTGTTTTTGCCTGTCATTTTATTGTCATTTGCTGATGCTTTCATGAATAAGAAAATAGGCTCTGTTGGAAATTTTTTATCTTTAAGCTCCTTTAGAACTGCTGTGTCTTATTGTCTAGAGTAATCCCTTTTTTGGATGGAATGCCAGGTAGGCTATCTAAAGCATTTGGTGCATCTGTTCCAGTCTGTCTGGTGGTTCTGGGCTGTAACGGAGAACTGAACCTACCAAAACTTGTCATCCATTATCTGCTTCAAATTTGAAGTGTGAAAGTCTTGGAATTATGGAGGATGTAAGAATTATGTTGTCTTTGTAACAATAAAGAATTCAACAGTGCTGGTGAGCAATAGGCTGGATTGTTTGTATTTATTCAGCTCAGATTTTTAGGCAGGTGGGCTTGTAGAGTGAATTCTTCACAGTAGTGAAAGGAGAGCTTTGCCAAACTGCTGGCAGCAAGCAAGCAGAGTACAAAAGAGTAATCTTTGCAGAAAATGATGGGCTGAGTACACATTTGATATCTCATAAGTGTTATTTTGGAGAAGTAAAGCTAATATGAACTAGAGGTATTAGAAACCTTTGGCTCAAGTGCATTCTTGGGTGTCCAGAATGGCTTGTTAGCTCCCAACCCCATGAAGCACATCACACTAATTTATTTTATCACATTTCCTGTTTGCATTTTTCTCCCAGTTATTTCCTGAATTCTGTTTTCTCATTAACAGTTTGTAATGCACCTCGATGTGTGGCATATTCTTTCTCACATTGTTTTCTGCCAATATTTGTGTTTCTATTGTGTCTGACTATGTTAAATCAGTGATTTTTAATTGTCAGCTTGATGCTCCAGCTGGCAAACGCATCGAGATGGTTTGTTTGGATTTCAAGGTTTCCATTTTCAGCTCTTGTTTACCTTGCCACATATTCGCAGCTTCTTCCCACTTCAGCTGCCAAAATTGCAGTGCATATCCTGGAGATATTGCAGCCTGTTCATTCAAGACATGCCTTCCTGGATCTTCTTGACCCCCATCCTGTATCCAAAAAATCTTATCAACCGTGGTTTCCATTAGCTTGATAAGTGCATAATCTTCTACTAGTCTTGGCTGCTTCTGTATTTTTTTCTATCTCCTTTCACGTTGCTGCTCTTATGTGGTGGGAGACGTGAGAAATGAAACTGCTATGGAACAGCTTATACAAAACTGCAGACAATTTAAAGCTTCACCAAATGGTTACGTTACTTTTTTTAAGCAACTGCAGAATGAAACTCTTTTAGGCACTCAGGTTTCTCTTCAAAAATCCTTTGTTTGTGTTACTGACCCTAACCCTTACTTTATAAAATGAGAAATTGCCCTTTGCTTGCTGTGTTGCCCCTTTCCTTATACTTCCTGTGTCTTTTGGGAAAGACAGTCTGAAGTCTTGTTAGGTACACAGCATTGGTTTTGTCTATAATCTCTATGCCATGTCTATAAAACACTGTATATAAGGTTCTAGTGTAGTTTTTGTGATTGATTTATCAACTCTCTTCTAATTATTGCTTTTTCAAAGCAGATATTAAAATCTTGGGTCTTAAACCATCAAGTGGTGCTTTTCCCTTCTTAAATTGTATTAAAACAATATGTCAGCTAATTGTTTGGAGTTATAAAGTGATTTTTCACACTTTTGATTTTATTTACTTTTATATTGTAAAATCTAAATATTGTATCAAGGCAGGAGGAAAGGAGAAAGACTTGGGACTAGAAATGCTAACCATGAATCAGCAGATCTTTATGCAAATAGTTATTAAAAAAGTGCTACATAAAAAAATACTTTATTTGTCATTTAATTGATACTGAAGACAAAAGAAATTAACTACTTTTTTATTTTTAAGGAGAAATACTGGTTGAAAAAGTTGAATGCTATTGTAAAGGGTTGCCAAGCTCAAGCATGTTACCTATCCAAATTCACTGCATTGAATCAATTGCACTGAAGACGTTTCAGGTGGCTTTTAGCTGTGCAATAAAAGCATGAAATATCCAGCAGAGAAAGCCTGAAATGTCTTGAAATGCAATCAACATAATTTTAGGTATTGATGCTAAATCTCAGTTAAGGGCAAAAAAAGATGCTAATAAATTTGCATGAAAAATTGAATGAATGAGTTAATTGTGGTAATTTGACTTTTTGATCCCTGCCATGCTGTTTGGATTTAATGTCGTTAAGATCTAGACAGATGAAGAAAAGTTGAGAAGGTAGAGGAGGAACTGAAGAAGCAGATGAGAGAAGTTACCATAAGCAAAAAAGTTTTTCAAAAATACATAAAATCATATTTGTCTGAAGATAGATGACTGTTCTTTAAATAGAAAGAATTTATGGTTTTGACATCTGTGAAGCTGGTCAAGAGGAAATCAGTCTAGTCAGTGCCTTGTAAGATACAGATAATTTGGAAAGATTGCTAAACCATGCAAAAAAATCCCAATTTATTGAAGTGGAATAAAATGTCATCTTGGGTTCTGCTGAAATTAAACACTTTGGAGTTCAGTTTATGGTGTGGTAATACAGATTTAAAACATAAGTTATTTTTTATATCATCTTACAGCCTAAAATATTAGGACTTGTAATGTGAAGCGATTTCATTGTGAAGATCTTAACAAAGATACACAAAATACTATGCTGATGACTAGATAAATTAAAAAAGGAGATGAGGCAATTATGTGTTTAAAAAAAACCCAAAACAATAACAACTAGTGCACAACAAAATCTAAAGGGTCAGCTTGGAGGCAAAGGATTTATTCATGATGAGAAAAGAATGAGACCTCCATTCTTAACTGCATGAGATTGGACCACTATGGTTGATAAAGAGTTAATTATGCTAATGCAGTTACAAAACATGACTTCTTTGTGTGTGTGTAAACTAATTTGTTTGTCGTGTGAATTTTAATTTGGGATGCTAAACTACAATTGTTCATGGAATTTTGGAATCTTTTGTTTTCTGTTAATGCTTAATTTAAACGCATCAGTAATATGTAGACTCGTGTTTATGATTTTGCACTTTCTTTTTGAAAGAAGCATATGTGATAAGCATACCTATAACAACACCGATACAAACAAAAAAAACCCTTTTCATATTCACTAGCATTCAAAGGCAGAAAATTACTTTATACTATAATACTTTTGACATTAAGGTAGCATAGCTGGCATGATTAATAGTATGCATACAAGCATTGTACACTGTACTGTTGTAAACAGTCTGTTAATCTCTTTTATTACATACAGGGATATCAGAAATTTAAAACTGGTCTGCTGCAGACTTATCAGCCATCTGGTGTGTAAGGATATTTCTAGGGCTGTGGTGGGTTGACCCTGGCCAGTAGCTAAGTGCCAAATGAGCTGCTTATTCACCTCCACCCAAGATGATGGGGAAGAGAATTGGAAGGGCAAAAGCAAGAAAACTTGTGGGTTGGGATAATTTAATGTGTGACGCAAAACAGCATGTGCAAGCAAAGCAAAATGCATTCATTCACTACTTCACATTGGTAAGCAGATGTTTAGCCATTTCCAGGGAAGCAGGGCTTCAACATGTATCAGTTACTTGGAAAGAAAACTATCATAGCATGAACTTTCCCCTTCCCTCTTCCTTCTCCTGGATATTTATTGCTGACCATGACATGGTATGGTATGGTATGGAATGTCCTCATCCTGTTTATGTCTCCTCCCAACTTCTTGCACACCTCTGACCCACTTGGTGAGCAACTCTTCAGAAATTACTAAAACACTGATGTGTTATCCATACTGCTTTAGTTCACAACTTCAAACCGTGGTACCATACAGGCTGCTGTGATCTATCCTGGCCAGAAGAGTACAATTTCCACCTTTTATTCCATATAATTTCTGTCATGCTCAAGTGATACACTATTTAGTAAGTCCTTATTAACTGCCACCTTCCCATTATCATTCTTTGACATAGACTAAGGGAATAATACCTATGTCTATGCGCCATCCTTGTAATTGTTTATCACAGCCCACAACTGTATATTACAGGTAAGTGTAGAACATGCACGAACATGGAGTTGCACACATCCTTGTTTGACAGCAGTTCCATATTCCATATTATGCAGAATAATTTCACCTTCAATTTATATAACCTAGGATTATAAATATATTCTTTAAAGGAATCCTTGTCTTCCCTTTTATTAGCCATCGTTCTGTTCATTTTGTGACTGTCTTCCTTGGTCCTCTCCTTTTCTGGCCATTACTTAAATAATTTCTTTCACTAGTACTTACTATTTGGTCTCGTCTAAACTGTAGACATATCTACTTTATCCACTCTAGGACTGAAAAATGCAAGAAATGAGATGCCTGGTTACAGCAGTTTCACTGAATCAAGTCTATGCTTGAACACAAGCAGTCTGAGCTCAAGACTGACCCTGATACACTTCATCTGAGCAAGCTTAGATCAGTCTTCTCTAAAAAAACCAACAAATTGTGAAAACAGTTTTCCTGGGGCCTCCCTTCCTTCATTCAGGATTTGCATTGAAGCTTGAACCCAGGATCTTGGTCCTGGCTTCAGCTATGTTGCAGGTATGTCTGTTCTCGGCCTTGCAGTTTAATGATCCTGACATTCCCTTGCTGACTTGTCTTCTTGGTTTGACCTTTGATCTGCTCAGCTATTGACGGACTAGATGACCTCAAAGGTCCCTTCTAACCTAGACAATTCTACGATTCTATTCCATGAGTCCTCCTTGAGTGCTGTGGGACTGCACCTTTTGCTAGTGAGGCTATTGCTTTTTTTTGCTTTGCTTTCACCAGGGATGTTGGTTCCTGGCTTGTCTTCCCTACAGAAGCAAATCGCTCTTGCCACTTCTTGAAAACGAGGACTGTGAGCTATGTTTCCAGGATGCAGTAGAGCAATAAAGGCATATAGAATATCATCTCAAAGTTCCTCAAGCAAAAATTTTGTTGGTCTTTTCCTATATAGAGTTTATTTTCTTTCTTTTTCCCAAAATAGTAGTACAATTTTACACTTAAATAATTCCATTTTTAAGAAGTTGAAAATCCAGGCCTGTGATATGTAGCAACCCTGTGTTAATATTAGTTTTTGTTCCAAGACACTTATCAAGTTCCTGTATGACCACCTGATTCTCTTCATTCTGAAATGCTCCATTTGCTTTTCCTCTTTCTCTGTGTGATAATTTATTTCAGAAGCCTGAATCTTGCCATAAATATGTAGAGCTCTCACCAGATTTAGGCTTCTTTGATAATAAAACAAAGTGTTACTGGGAAAGAAAACAAAACTCACCTAAATTATGTGCTATGTAAATCAACAGTGACGGGCGACTAGGAGAATTTGTTTCTTCCTAATCACAGTGAGTTGAGCTTATACCCTCAAGTTTAAGAATTCATTGTCCTCATGTTATTTAATATTAAAAAACCCCATAAATCAGATGTTCAGCACACAATAAAAAGATTTATAAACTTACACTAAGTATGACTTTATTCATATACAATAAAAATATCATAAAGATGAATTCAGATATGATTATTATTTTTTTTAATCTCATCTTCTGATAAAGCAGTCTTAGTAGTTTGTCATCATAGAAGAAGAATGACAGGATGCCAGTGGCAAAGGCACAAATTTTCTTAGGGAATACAGTAGCTAGGTCATAGAAAATAGACTGAGCCGGAAAAAGACAACTGCTGGTGTGTTTTGATTGAACTTATTATATATGATAAAACACATATATGATAAAACACTTATTATATATGATAAAACACTTATTATATATGATAAGTTTTATTCAACTTCAGTGAAATTCGAATGGTCAATTTGTTTGAAAAAATGGGAGGAGAGATGCAATTTGTGACATCCTGTGAAGCCTAAAATGGATTTGGTGCATTTAAATCTGGCTAGGACTTGAGTTTGGGATTCAGGTGTGCAATGTAAAATTGAAATAATCTGGCTTGCAAAAATTCTATAGTATGCAATGGTTTGAGATAAGACATGATGAGATGAGAGTTCCCCCTCTCAGGTGTAGACATTCAAGATACGGGTATATCATGCATTTTCCTATTTTAATCCATAAATACAGTTGCTGTATTCTTGTAGTTTAATACTGTAAGCTCAGCTTCCAGGCTATTTCATAACTTTGCTAATCACTTCTCTGGAGCAATGACTGATATGAGCCAGTATAATTTATGTTATTTTGGTTCTTTTGTTCAAGCATATTACCATATATTGTATGTTAGAAAACAAGAGTGGCATATAGTCCTTGGAAGATACCTGAGTGATTCCTAGTAATAAATACTAGATTTGAAGCTAAAAGTAAAAGTATTACCCCATGATTGTGCAATGCATACACACCAGTTTCCAGTTATTTTATTTTTTTTTCCTTCTAGTTGTGCAACTTTATCCTTTTTAAGAATTAGTGACCTCGTCCCAATTCTAGTAGAACTGCTGGTGAAAATTTTCATTTTTGGTAGCAATGAAGGCAAAGCTTATTTGAAATAGTAAAGGATTGATTTATTGATGCATAGCAGTGTGGCAGCAGGATAAATCTACGTTACTTTTTGAATTACTGAGCACATTTTCATCCTAAGCATATGAATGCTTGCCTGAGGGCAATGTCTCATGATGCATTACTGATTCCTGTGTCTAAGTACCAGACACATCATGGAAGAACTGTTGATTAGAAGCTGTCAGTGCTGCAGGCTGGATTATCTACCTTCATTGTCTCCTTATTAAGGGTTCAGTCACTCTAAACTTTCTCTGTTCCTTTTTTTGTTTGCTTCGAGCTTTGTGTTGTTTATTTTGTTGTCCACTCAAAAACCAGAGAGTCTACTCACATGGTAGAAGGACTTTACACAAGGTTGTAAATTGTTATGTTTATAAACTATATTATCATTACAGGTAAAAGTAATGGTAGTATATAAAAGGGACGCAAAAGAGGGACTTTTACAACTTTGTAACACTTTCAAAGCTCTTCTTAAGCCTGCCTTTAATGGGAATTTCTTGAGCTAGAGAAAAATCTTTCTTTCAAACTTATTTTTTCTTTGTCTACCGTATTGTCTCCAAATAAGCCTTAATTAACTTGGTTTCATTGTGGCTTACTTTAGGCATCTAACCAAAGTGGATTATTTGAGAATATATTTCACTAAAGTTCCCCTTGCTCTCAGTAGAGACAGGCACCTGAATCATCCTCTCTCTACCAATTGTAAAGAAAATTGAGAGTAAGTCCTAAACTAGAAAACCCCGTTTGTTGACTGAGACAGCAGGGACTAATTTGGACCCTAGAGTGCCAATGGATTAGCTGGAGGTCTAGGATACTAAAGTTATGGTTTTCTTAGCAAACAGAAAAATACAATAGGAGCAAAACTGTATAGTGAAACAGTTGGGTGTAGCTGAATTCGCTGAGAAGATTCTGTTTTGGAATCTTGCCTGATACCCACTAGCTACTGGAGTACTTCTCCCAGAGACCATCTTCCAGGTTATCTCGTGCTGAAGGGAAATGACTATTCATGTTCAGAATGAACTTATACATCACTGGCTGCTTCAGTATGAATATAGATAGACTAGACTGAAGCTCCCTTTATTTTGATTTACTACACTTCTAGGACTGTTCTTCATATTGTGTCTGTTGAAATCAAGTTCACAGTATTTGTGTGTCTTAGGTACATGCACAGACAGCCAATTCGAGGACAGCACTAATGCATCCACATTACATTATCTGATGCTTTTGCATGACTTAAATTTCACTTCCACCAGGAAGAAAACTGCTTTGAGCACATTAAAGGTGTACTCTGGGGAACAGTGTAAGGCATTAAAATACAAGGCAAATTTATATTAAAAAAATAAGCAAAACTCTTCCTAAAAAAAAACCCAAAAAACACACAAAAATCCCCCAAAGCCCACAAAGAAAACCCCCAAAACCAACCAATAAATAAACCCAACCAAACTGCACCAAAAACTAACTTCCTGCACACTCATTTTTAGTGTAAATCTATCCAGAGAAGACTGAATCAGGAAAACCTAAGTGCAGAAATCTTCAAGAGATCCAATTAAAAAACCTAGCAGTGATTCAAGTTTAAGAAATAAGGTACATAGCTTTAAAAGAGCAAGAATGTTGTCAGATACAGCAAAAAGAGGAGAAAAGTTTCAGGAAAAAAAAATATTAAAGAGTTGACATGGAAGTGAATCAGTCCTTTTCTGCTTTAAGCGTATAGTAGCATGAAAAATCAGCAAGCTTTGAGTTTGGAAGTGGGCCAGTGCTTCTCTAGAATTGTGATGTTTTTGATCACATGAAGGCATACTGACAAGCCTATACTACAGTTACTTTATAAAGCGTGGCTCAGATAAACAACACAACAAATATTGTCCTTCAAATCATCTGTGGCATATCAAGTCAAGCTTATTTGGTCTCAAGTTTATTGTAAAAATACAGGTCCATGTTGTTAGTACATTTTGGGAAATGTAAAACAGGTTAATATGATTCAGTTTAAAAAAACAAACTGACAGGAAAATATTTTGAGTTGGAGCTGGCAGCTTGTTTTAGCTGCTAGTAATTAAGCTTTGTTGCCTGGGCCACCTTCTTATTTGACTTTGCAAATTTTCATTTGAACACCAACTGTTACAAAGCATATGGACTACCATGGTAGTCCCATATGATGGATGATAGCTGGCAGTTATCTATGAAGGATTCGGACAGTGATGAGACTAGAAGATGTTTGAAACTGTGCATCTAGTTTTATAGGTATCCCTGAAACAATAAATGACAATGGTAGTAGATTTGCTGTCTTTAATGCTCCTAGTACTTAGGTTTTTAACTTAAAAACTGGATTTTCATAAGCAATTCAGGCCTTAATAAAGAATTCTTAGCACTATGGACAAATGTATATTATCATTAATTGAACATCATTGTAATATACAATTTTAATAGGGACACTATGTTATTATAAATGTAATTTTTTGTATTGTAATACAGATGTTTTTCAGCAAGTTACAAATCAGTTTAAGTAACTTAAATCTAGGAAGTTACAGGTCTGTGGTAATTTTGTCAAAACTGTTCTAATCAACTAGTTTTATAAATTTACAACACACTTCATAACATATGCTTTCTATGATACACTAAGAAAATATTACTTGAATGGAATCTATGTTGACAACAGTAAGTTAAGAATAAAATATCATTTTGTATCAAGAAACCTCTATACTTGTTGAAATTTAGTTTGAGGGCATCTTTTCCTAAATCCAACAGGTCTCTTAATTTTTTCTTTTAAATCTAACATTATTTTTTATTATTTCTTTAACTGAATGCACTTTAGTCCTGTAATGAGCCTGAAATTTTTGAAAATCTCATCCATCTAAAAGGCTCTCAATACTTTAATCCTCAAAGTTTGTTTTCTGGTGGGTTTTTTGGTGTTTTTTTGTTTGTTGTTTGCAGTTGTGTTTTTCTTTTTTTCTGAGATTACTGGCTTCTAAAACTAGAAAGATCTTCTACAGTTTAAGAAGGAAGATCAAAAGGGCTCCATGGAATGCTAACAGTTTCATTTTCTTCAAGCACAAACATGTTGCCAGAGCAGCAATATGTTGTCTGGTGAAGTATGTTGACCACAAAGAAAAAAATATTTTTGAGAAAGAAGTGCACTCAGACACCAACATCATGTCCGTTGTCAGAGTAGATCAGCTGTTGCATGTTAACTCCAGAAGAGGTGATACCTTTTTAAAACAAAATGCAGTGCCATGCAGATTTCTTACCCGGGCTCTTAGAAAAAAAATGCAGCAGCAATAGCCCAAAATCTTAGCTGTAGTTATGAATATTTTGGTCTGATTTGATTTTCTTTTTAACATTTGGCTCACAGCAGAATAAGTTCATATCTGCCTGCACAGATTAAGCACTGTATTTTGTCAGACATGGTGACGCAAGGGACAAACATCAGTATTGGCTTAGATAATGTTATTAATAACATTTTAATGTTATGTTAATACAGTCTTGTTGGTAGCAGTAAAATTTTTGAGAGGAACATTCGATCTCTTTAAGATTTATGATACTTCACAAATTCTTGCTTATATTTTGTGTAAATAAGAGTATTATTTGAATAATTATTCTAATTAAAGGAAACCCCTGAGTATTCCACTTTTTCTACTCAAGGAAAAGCTTCAAAACCAAAATCATAGGCATAATCACAAAATATCTGTAAGCCAGTATGTTTATATTCAGTCTTTTCAGTCCTTTGCATTCTTCTCTCTTATCTGGTGTTTAAGGAAATCTATATAAACAAAAGCTGTAAGTAACCTAAAAATTACACTGTAAAGCTGTACTAATTGGTCAGACCCCAAAGTACATTTCAAAGAACAGGATATTTCTAACTTGTTCAAGTAATAAGGAGAGGTTGACCTCTTTAACTGAGGAAGCCAAACTGGATGAGATATTTATTTGTTATAACAAGGTAACTCGTATTTACAAAGAAACACAAACAAATTGATCAAAAAAAAACCAACCAAAGCAAACTAAATCCAAACCCCAAAATATTTAAGTATTTACTAGTAAAAGGGAATTTGCCAGTGAGTTTTTAGGTCACAAAATAAGCTGCTAAGTGTTCTTTTCCATTCATCTTCTTTTGAGAAAACATTCAAAATTTTCCCTCAAATTTGGAAACAAATATCTGTAAAGAAATCCTTGCTGAAACTCCTTTCACCAGAATGCTAGAAAATGGTTAAATACCTGTGCTACAGAAATTGTTTCTGATTATAATGGGATTTATGTTTTATCTTCATATTATAGGTCTTATTTTTCAAAATTGTTGAGAATGATAATGTTCTTTTGAGACATTCCTTCTAAAATACTGTATTTAAATGGAAAGTTTGTACTGTACGATTTCCTAAATTCAGTGATATGTGACTGCTAATGTTGACTGCTCACAGGATTTGCTAACCAGCAGCTGAAGTAATCTGATCATCTGTGTTGCTATTGATGATTGTATAGGCTAGGATTCACAACTGGTACTGGTAATTAGATTTTTTTGGTCTCTCCAACTGTAGACCAGTCTAGTAGATACATCAGTTAAAACTCTACAGAAAGCAATACTAAAAACAGATTGTTCATTAGCCAGCAATATCTAATTCTTAAGGACTTTTATCTTATTCCCCCACCCCTCCCCTTCCTTTTTCTTTTTTATTTTTTTTGTTTTTTTTTTTTAATTTTGGTAAAAAAATTGGATCTGGAAAGCGAATAAGACACAGTAAAGTTATGGAAAGATGTCCTTCCACTGGCTTTAAAAAAGAAAAAAAAATATATGGAGTCTTAACATGAATTGTATTTCAACTGTATTTTCCAGTAGTGATGGTCAGTGCTTACTTAACTGAATATGGTTTTAATACAGAAATTTGCTCTTCCAAAGCAAAAGCTGAAGATATTGAAACAAAATAATAGCTGAACAAGTGCATAAGTCCTTTACTTTTCCCAACTCCATATCTTTCCTTTTGATTGTTTGAACCTCATTGCTTGGTGAGCTAAGAGGCAGCCATCACCTTCAGAGATCATTACATGACCTAAACTAGGATAGCGGTGAAGATTTTTTTCTGTTCTCCGCTGTCCAATAAAAATCAGTTCTGAGCAACTGTATAACTCCACAACCTCTCTGAGCAGCCAGTTCCAGTGCTCTGTCACTCTCAAAGTAAAGCTTTTACTCATGTTGAGGTGGAATTTCACGTGTTCCAGTTTCTGCCCATAGCCTCTTGTGCTGTTGCTGGGCACCACTGAGAAGACTCTGACCTCATCCTCTTGACACCCATCATTTAAATATTTGTAAGCACTGATAAGATCCCCTCTTCATCTTCTCTTCTCCAGGCTAAACAGATACAAGTCTCTCAGCCTTTCCTCCTGAGATGGTCCAGTCCCTTGGTCATCTTTGTAGCTCTCTGCTGAACTCTCTCCAGTAGTTCCTTGTCTTGAACTGAGGAGCTCAGAACTGGACATAGTATTCCGGATGTGGCTTCAGCATGGCGGAGTAGAGGGAGATAATAACCTCCCTTGACCTGCTGGCCATGCTATTTTTAGTGCAGCCCAGGATACCATTGACCCTCTTGGCCACAAGAGCACATTGCTGCCTCATGGTCAACTTGTCCACCAGGACTCCTAGGTCCCTATCTTCAGAGCAGCTTTCCAGCAGATCAACCTCTAATTGCACCAGCGCACAGGGTTATTCCTTTCTAGGTGTAGGACCCTACACTTGCCTTTGTTGAACTTCATTAGATTCCTCTCTGCCCAGTTCTCTAGCTTCTCCAGGCCATTGATGAATATGTTGAATAAGACTAGACCCAGGGACCACTGCTAATTACAGGCCTCCAACTAGAGTCTGCCACTAGTCATAACTCTCTGAGCTTGCTGTTAAACCAGTTCTCAATCTCACTGTCACTTATCTAACCTGCATTTTCTAAGCTTCCCTATGAGAATGTTATGGGAGACAGTGTGAAAAGCCCTGTTGAAGTCAAAGTAGGCAACATCCACTGCTGTCCCCTCATCTATCCAGAATGGACTAGCATGAATTGCCCTTGGTGATTCCATGTTGACCACTGTCAATAACCTCATTTTCCCCTTCATGCTTTGAGATAACATCCAGAATGAGCTGTTCCATCACCTTTCCAGGGATGGAGGAGAAGCTGTGACTGACCTGTAGTTTCCCAAGTTCTCCTCCTTGCCCTTTCTGCAAACTGACATGACATTAGCTTTCCTACTGTTCTCAGACACCTCTCCTGTTCTCCGTGACCTTTGAGAGCTGAAGGAGAGGGGTAATGATTCCTTGCTAAGTAGAAAACAATTTTAGCAGTAGTTTAACTCTGAAACCAGGAACAAGAATTGCATTAAATTGGGGAGGACAAGTGGGCTAATGAAACAAATTGCTTTGCCTTTCTCCTGTCATTGAGACAGATACATTCTGAACGGAAGTTAAAATTTTTATTATTTTCCAACAGAAAAATTGTGTCTGGAATATCTCAATATATTTGTGTTCAAAAGAGAACTGCCATGGATATTTAACAATTCTAGGAATCATGCAGAACAATTTTTATACTACAGAGTGATTTGTAGTTTTTATCACATGTTCTCTACAGAATAATGTGTTTTCCTGAACAACAAAAATAATTTCAAAGAACCAGGTTGTATACCAATGATGCAACGTGGAAATACACTGCCAGATTCCTGAAATGTTATTAAGCTGATTAAGTATTCTCGTTTATTAAAGAAGGCTGTGGGTTTTTTTTGTGTCCAGTAAATAAAGGGAATCAAAACAAACGATGTAAGGCTGATTGGTAAGGCTGATTGTTATATCTTGAGTAAAAGGCTCCTTTTTTTTCCAAGACTCAATATTGTATTTGAAAAAATCATCATCTTTTTCATTCCATAGCCAAGAATATGTTTTTCAACAGTTAGGATACTTGACTTTACACTCACCAGTGGTGCAGGATGGATTGATATTTCCAAATTTTCAAAGAAACTAGTTATTTTGATTTTTCCTCAGCAGAAAAACCTCAGTCTCTGCTCTCTGAATTTCATAAAATGCTCAGGTACTTTATATGATGAAAAAATATATGTCTAGGAAAAAAAAAAAAAGTGTAGGCACACGTGTGTTTACACTGCAATGATGGATTTTAATTATCTTCCCTTTTCTCCCTCAAGCCATGGTTCCAAGGTGACTGTTATTAATGTGGGCGGTCTTACCTGGGGAGGGCTGTCTTGCAAAAAAACCCAAACAAAATAAACCTTTGTTAGATTCTTAGTGCTCATGCTGTGAATTCCCAGGGCTCATCTGCTTTTCAGAAATGATTTTTATCTCAACACAATGGAGAAATTTCTCTTACCCAAACTTGATTGAGTTTCACACTGAGTTCCAAAACCAAAATTTTCTTTTATCTGTTGGAAACTAAGTAAAAAATAAACCCTGGAAATTGAAATACAACAAAAGTAAATATAACACTTTTATAGTAAGCTATGTAAGTAAATGTCTCAGGTTTTCTTGCTTCATTTGAGACTTATGAGGAAAGTTCCTTATAAAAATAATATCTTTGTGCTTTACTGGTATTTTTGATGTGAAAGTCATTAATATGGAGAGAAAACAGCAGAAGACTGAACTTATGAAAGAACTATTTAGCATGCTAAATGCATGAGAGTTTTACTTCCTATGTAGGATGGGATGGGAACATTCGTATTTCACCAGACAAAAGTGGCTGATGAACAGTTCAATAAATCCTTAGAGCTACCATTTAAGATTGCATTAGTCATATATCTAATCCAATAAACAGTTTACAGTGTAAGATTCCCAGAAGAACTCAGAAGAAAAACATGCAATTATGCAAAAAAAGATGCAATTATGAAGGAAAAGGAATATTCCTTATTCTGTTAATTAAAGGTTATTTCTTACTTTGAAGCTTTAAGAATTAATATCCTTTACAAGGAGGGGTGGAGTTTTTTAGTCTTTACTTTTAAAACTCTTGAATCAAAATATCACATAAGATCATTTTCTTTCTCTTATGAATTACTCTGATGTTCCAAATTGATGATATTTTAGAGACTATTCCCGAATTTCCTTTATGAGGAGAGGCAATTATTTAACATAGAGAAGTTTTGTTCCACTAAATCTGCCTGCAATGTTGCTGGACCATTCCCAAAACTGTAGAAATATTAATCTGCTACAGTATTTTTTTATTTTTCTCTTTGTAATAGGTACTATGAAATGCCTATGATAGGAACATTTGAATTAAAGGTTTTTCTATCTTTTATGTTTATTGTATTCATTGCAGTTTTATGAAGATATCAAAGTCATTGTTGCTTCTTACTAATTAAAATTCTAGTTTGCACTTACTACATATACAATGTTTGTAAAAATATATGTTTTAAGAAGTGGAATCAGTTCTGAACTCTGTAAAACAGAAAAGTCCTTCCAAAGCACTTTAAAAACAAGCCATAAAAAGCCATTAATACATTTAAGAACAAAAAATGTCGGGAGTTACTGGAGAAAGCTGAGATGGCTGTGAATAGCAGTGTAATTACTACTTCCTGACAAGTAGAATTTGGCTGATGAATTGAAGAAAGCAAGTTGAAATAATTTTGTACTGTCCTACTGTTTCTCAAAAGAAGGTTGTGCTATCTGAGCTATTCTGAAGAAAAAAAAGTTTATGTTCCTATTTGTACTATGTGAGTAGAGGAACAGAGCTGTCTACAAGAAAGCTCCAGAAGAACCTTACCTTTTCTGAAGACCAGTATTTCAATGCACTCATCACTTTCTTTCCAGGAAATGAAATTCTGTGCTGGAATGGTACCATTCTGCAAAAGACCACTCTTTGAAGGATCTCATAGATTGAAGCAATCTGTATGTTGTTCCTAAGACTGAAGCAACACACACACTTATAGCTGGGCCACTTCCATCCCCAGGCGACAACTGTATAACAATATAATATGCCCTGCAATATCCACTTTTCTACGCTATAAAAGTCTTTGTCGTATAAACTTCATTTTCTGACAGCTGACTTAAATAGTTTGAGCCACTGATATATATTTTGCTCTTCTCAATTTCGAGTTGCCACTTCACTAAATCCAGTTATACTATCCTATACAGCAGGTTAACAAAACATCTTTATTAGATTAGCTGGGATCAAAGAAGAAATGCTGTAAGTGGGACATATTCAGAACACAGGTTGATTTCCCCTAGGGCAAATGTATGCCTGATTTCTCCAAAGAATCACAGGGGCTGTTTTGTGTGTCAGCTGAATGATCCATTGTTGGAGGGGGGAGTATTTTGTTTTTAAGTTGCATGTATTTCAATGGTCAATGGAAGGAACATTAAGATTTTTGAAGCCATTTTCTTCACCTTAGGGAAAACACCTATCAGCCTTTTTTAGGAAAGTACTTCTCTCCAGAGCACCTTGGGCCATATTAGGGGAACAATGTATATTTTTTCCCCCACTTCAGAGCTGATATTTTGAAAACTAGAAATTCTTGCCCTTAATAATTCTACTATATTGCTATATAGTCTTTGAATGCCACAATGATACACTGAATGTCTGTGTGTCCAGCACCAAGGAAAGGTGAGACTTACAGAGGCATCCAAACACCATATCCCACAAGTGCTTTTGTGGAACTAAATTCATTATCTGTAAAATACTGCTTAAAAATAACATTCTCTCTCGTGAGCAAATGATACATGTATATCCATGTCTTATGTCATTATAAATGTCTATAATTGATATAGACTAAATGTAATGAAATTCATGGATGAATTTAAAGATAAAAGGGAAATGACATGGGTATAAAATGCTACTGATAATATAAAATTATAAATTTATAAAAAACTTGAATTACAAATATAACAAATAATTCTTGATTAAAATTATTGTTCTTTAAAGTTAGGCAATTTACACAATGTTCTGGATACTGTTGTTCTTAGGGAATTTGTGTAAAGTTTTGCAACTTATTAAATTTGTAAAACATTTCTAGGCCTAATATCCAGGAGATTATACATTAAGTTTTTGAGATTTTCATGGATATTGGCATTTGACTTTCTCATCCTTGGCAAAAACTTTGTAAGCCTAGAAAAGTGGTTGGCAAGAGAAATTTAAATCCTTACCTACTGTCTTTTCCCTCCAACCTAACCCTGCTGTGTTTTTCCAGTTAAACTTATAATTCTGGCTTCAATTTATATAGTCTTTGCAAATATTTAATGTACTACATGCTACAGTTTCTCTATGGTAAGAAATTAACAAATATATGAAGTGTAGCCTTTGTTCCCTTTTACTATTAAAAAATGTATTAATAAGTCAATGTTTTATGAAGACCAAGAGTGTTATTCATGGTGTATTAAACAACATGGTGACAAATGTCTTCCATTTTAGCAGTTTATAATAGGAAGTCAAATGGATAATCTGCTGTTCCTTCAAGTTGAGGTTGTTCTTAACGGATCACCTTAACTGTAAACCTGTAAGAAATTCTGGTTTACACTTTTCCTAGTTTGTGCGTGTATGTGTTGGTGAAAGTTCTCAACTTGTTTTTAATTACTTGCCATTTTCCCTGAGGTGTGATAGGCCTTGCAGCTCTTAGTATTCCTATTCTGCTAAATGGCACTAAAACATGGATGAATTCCTCACTCACAAAATGCTGTGCTCATGTGTTTAGACATTCAGTAAACAGTTCCTTAAGCCACTCTGCTTGCAGTTTGACTTTATACTTGCAAAAATCATGTGATGGTCTTTGTTTTGTTAGCATATCATTATTGTAATTATAGCTACATTATAATTTAAATTAACTGTAGGCACATTACTGAATATCTCATTGGTTAATATCCAGTGTTGATTTTCTTTGAAACCTATATGTAATATTGCTATTTGTTCAGAGATTCCTGTAGGACTTGCATAGAATGTACCTTGCTAACTTTTTAAATGGTACATTCTTTTATAAAATATCAAGTCATTTCAGTTTTGGTACTAATGGTCATTATGGCATTTAATTCGTTTCACTTGTCTAGTGAAAGATTTTATGCATTTTCATAAGTTAGTCTTGAATTAAGCTTGAAAAGTGAGTCAAAGTTCTCTTGTTAAGGAGCTTCTTCAAAGACTTTGATGTAAATGCAGACAGTGTCATCCTTTCGAGATTTATGTCAAGGATTTTCTGAAGTTCAGGAATGAGCTATATGGCTAAAAGGTGTAAGGTTTAATGAAGGAGTGTGTATTGCAAGTAAGAGTATCAAATATGAAGGATTATAGGACAGTGCTTCTTGATAAGTGTATTTTCATCTGTCAAGGTAAAAGTGAAAGGTTAATGCCTTTGACTTTGCTAATAGGTTTTCTTTATTAAGTCTATGACCTGAATTAGTTGTATGGGAAAATCTAGGCCAATTTACTTGGGATTAATTAACATGCTGACGTTATTTGGTTTTATTGTTTTATACTTTGTGGTCTTTCCCAGATTTAACAAATGATATCAAGCTTCATTACATCCATAAAGGCAATACAGACTTTTACATAGTTTAAAATACACTTTTACATCTTCTATTATATACTATATTGAGAGAGAATCTCCAACAACTCTATTGAATTCAAAATTACTGCCATTCTACATTGGAAATCAAGTCATACTTTCTAATTTCTAAATTTTGACTCAATCTATCCTAAATCTGAAGGAACCATATGGTTTTCCAGGGAAAGAAAATCAGGTATAGTATAAGAATACTCCATATGCCTCCAAGCTGCTAGCTATCAAAAAGTAATTGTCTTTTGATCAATATCCATAGTCGCTGACTGTGAAAGTTTAAATTGTTTCAGGAAATCATCTAACCACACAGTATATTTTAGAGGTAACAAGTTCAGCTATTGATATTACACTTTTGGGGCAGAATTTCAAGAGCATATTAGGTCCTTTAATTTTCATCTAAAAAAAAATTAGAAATATGAACCTTTGAAAAGTATTATTGTTCATCTATATATAGTTCACTCATTTTTACATGATGTTTGCAGATAAAAAATCAGATTCTGTTTGCAGAAAGAATGAAATGACAACTGAGGAAAAGAGAGAGATGAAATAATAATGAGGAAGAAGAAGGAAATATGACTTGTAGGGAAGACAGAGAAAGTTTCTATAGGAAGATTATTTTTTCCTATTGAGGTATCATTATTCTGAGATAAAATTACATGTTATGACTCACACTGAACTTTTTTTTTTTTCCCTGGTGTCATCATGAAAACATGGAAATAGGTTTAGGTTGCTTTTTAAAATTAATCTGGCCAAACTAATTAAGAGTATTAGACCTGTAATTATTAATCGGATGAATTACTGGTGTACTCTCATGCTGTAAACATTCATCTTTCCGAGGGAGCTGTGCCTGAAATTTTACTGTAAATATTTAAAAGCCTTAAAAAAGTTCATTTATAAAGTTGTTTCAGATCCTCCCTTCCATTTTTTTTTCTTCTTCTTTTTTGTGCATTTTAATCCTATTTGTTTTCGTGACATTACCTACTTTTAGGGGAACTGGGTAACAACTGATGGAACATTTTTCCCCATTTGTTATGTTCTCCTAGGAGTCAAAACCCCCAAAGTTAAATTTTGCATCCTGACAACTCATTGAAAAAGTTTTAATTGCCTGAAACAGCATTATTTGTGATTACTTAAAAAAAAATAATTTGTTGTAATGCAGAGCAAAATTAGAAATTTGATGTGTTAAATACAATGTTATCTGTGGATGTGCATTTAGCTGAGCAACTAAACAAAAGCAGTGTTTTGCAAATCTGACTGGCACCTGTCAGCTGTTTCTGAAGGGATATTGTCAGCAAAATTGACAAATAAGATATGTCATTTCTGGATCATATTTAGTCTCTTTTGAAAGCTAAAATTATTGAATCAACTAACATCTTGTTTATCATGGAGAGTTAATTAGTGCCTGTGTTTAAAAACTCAAAGCTTAAAATAAGACACTGCTGAAAACCAGAATAGTTTTGATGAAATCAGACTGTGGACGTTGACATAAATATCACTAATTGTTTAATTAAATATAAAACTGAAATCGATAACCTGAAGGTTGCCAGAAATTAAATAAGTTATATGAGAAATGCCTTTACTAAAAATTAATCTTTAAAAATAACAAAATGTATTTTGAGGTAGAAATAAAGATCACTGGTTCTCTCTGAGCAGATTAAAGATTTTTTTTTTTTTACACTATAAATAGTTAATATTCTGATGACATTCATGGCATTTTTATTGTACAGAAAAGAGTGCTTAAGATTTAAATCAATTTGTAATGACTAAATACTAAACTGTATACAAGACTAAGAACAGAACAGAACTTGATCTGTTTCCTAAGTAGCAGATAGAATGAAAACTAAGAAAATATACTTGTCTCTATTTGTGTTTCCAAAGCTTTCTGTAATTTTTCTGGTTTGATTAAGTTGTTCTTTCACAGCTTTTTGATCCACTCAATCTAGGTTTTACAAAGTGAAGCACCAAATATGAATACTCGCCACTACAGGAAGAAAAACCTTTGCATTAAATTTCCCTTCTGCTTGCTTCAGAGGCTTCCAAAGCAGCTTTACTTTTCCTTTAAATTCTAGAAACAGCTATAGGAAGTAACTTATTTTTATTTTTTTTTCACTATATTTTGCCATGAAGAGTAAAAGACACAAATACTAAAATAAAATAACTTTAAGGCTGATATCACAAAGAAGCAGCATAAATAATACCCAGTTGTGAAAGCATCATATTATCTTTCACATTCAGATAATGATTGGCTGTTGTAGCAAAATATTTTCATTAGCACCAAGATCCATACATGCACATTTGTTCAATATATCTGACTGAGAAGACATTAGAAGGATCTCTTTTCTTTTTTTTTGTTTGTTTTTTTTTTAATTAACACAGTTTAAATTCTTCTATATGAAAAACCTTCTGGTTTTATTTTCTGTTCTGATTCTGTTGCAGAATTACTGGAGGGAACAAAAGTTAGGAGGAAAAATATCAAAAAAAAAAGTCTTAAAAAAAGCAGTGGGGCAGAAGACACTTCAAGCTTATTTTTGTCCAACATGAATTGTCTGTCATTAGTCAGTGGCATTACTGAGCTGATCCATACTTCACGAATATATAAATGCATTAAATTTATGCTAGTTTTTGGGGGTTTATACAAAATACAAGGTTCTGTGATGAGGATTGAAAATGGATTTACTAAATGGAAAACTGTTTTAATAAGTTAATAGTCATTAACAAGATTTTACAGAGTGTCAGGGGAGGGAATGACTTCACATGACCTATTGATACTGTAATTTCCACACAGGCAGTGGAAATTAATAAATGAAAGCAATAAGGTCAAGATTGATTTCTGAAAATATTAAAAAGGAAGTATTTTTTTCAAGGGCAAGGAAGGAGACAAATTTGGATTTTACTAGACCTCCAGTTCATTCCTCAGAATAGGGACTGAATTTAAAAAAAAATGGGAAAAAAAAAGTGCTTCCCTTCTTGAGGTGCTGTTCTGCACAGTTGCAACATGAACTCAAAGGAAGTGAGTTTTCAGTCAAAGTAGGGATTGCCTATTTACAAAATCTACTAGAGAAGAAGCCAGAGCCCTTTAGGAGATTCTTGTTTGGTAGAGAGTGCAACATGCAAAAAGCATTAATTTTCAACAGCTTACTCTGCCTGCAAAGAGAATGATAATAGCTGTAAAAACCTGTAGCTAAATACTGGTGGAACTCTTCTGAATAACAAATATTAGCTCCACAGTAATTACTAAACATTTTGAATATGCTGATTACTTTGGAATAAGATCATTTCAAATTTGAAATAAAATGTCTTTATTGGAAACAGGAAAGTTATTCTTGGAAAGTTCCAGTGTATCATGGATAATTTCCTTGGATAGGTGAAAATTCTTTCAGACACATCTAATAGCAGAAATTGTTAAGTATACTTGTGTGATGTCTATTAGCTCATCTTTGAGGAGCTCTTTCACTTTTGAGACTGTAAAATTTATGTAGCTAAATACATAACCCAGGTATTTTGAAAACTCATATATAACTCATTGTTATAATCTTTTACATATGCATATTCTTGTTATGGAAATAGTTTCTGTTTCAACACATTTTTTCCATTGTCTACAGCAAACACAATCAGGTTCATGAGTATAGCTAATGTTTTCTAATACATTTCAGAATATATTTATATCATAGTCCAACTCTTTTCATTGTATATCCTTCAAACATCATGATTGTAGTATATTTTCCAGCAGAATATGAGGAATTGTAAGAGCTATGTAAGAGTGATAATTAAAATATTTCAGCAACAATACATCCACTCTAACCTTTCATAAGACCTCCAAACTAAATCAGAAGTGGAAAGTAGTTTCTGTTGTACAGGTGTCTGACAGCCTTTTCTCCTACTTTTCTTTGGTCTCTTGGATTGATTGAAGTATTTTCATTCTGTCTAGTATTTGGACACAAAAAAAAGAAAACTTAAAAAAAAAAAAAAAAGATAAAAGGACTGTAGTCTATCTATACTTTCTCTAAATAAAAATTTGGAGCTATTGATTGTTTTCTTTAATCATTTGACTTGGTTTTTGTATACTGCAATCTGTCTGCCTCAGGCAAAGAAGAGAAGTGGAGACTCTGTCCAACACCCAGTAATTTCTTTTGTCTGTCTTTGGGAAGTAAACAGGTCCAGTTGTTAAGACACAGACCAGTAGAGCTGGTCAACTGCTTAATAGAAAAAGGAGTGAGGTGCAGAAGTGCAAATTATAACAGGCTGTAAACTCTCAAAGGGGGGGGGGATGAACAAAACCAGATTAAGAACTTGCAACGTTAGCATAAGAGCTAACAAGGGTATCTGAACAAGTTCAGTTGGCTATCACGTTGCATCTACCTTTAATAAGATGCACAAGCAACCAGGGTAGCACTTATTTTTAAAATAAAATTCATAGCTGTTAAATGCAAATAGGCGTTTGTCATGTCTAGTCATGGATCTTCAGTTTCAGCTGAAAGAAATGTTCCTTACCTATTTGTTACAGGTAGGATTATATACTTTCTTTTTTTTTTTTTTTTATATTTCAAAATTCAGAAACAAACTTTTTAAGAAACTGAAATGGTGAGTTTGCCCTCAGACAAAAAAATAATGGATGTAGTACCCAAGGAAGAAAGTAAAACCAGAAACCTGTACAGAATCATATAAGCAGAAACGGTTTCCAGCCCTCATTGCACCAAAGGACAATGTTGAAATATACAGAGGAAAGGCACTGAACAGCAGGTTTTTATAGCTTTTCAATAACATAAAGAAATTTATTTTTTATAGGCTGAAAGGAATGTCCTATGAGGATGAGCTAAGGACTCTGGGTTTGACTGCTTTGGAGAAAAGGAGGCTGGGGGGTAACCTCATTGCTCTCTGCAGCTTCCTGAGGAGGGAAGTGGAAAGAGAGGTGCCAGCCTCTTCTCCCTGATCTCCAGTGACAGGACATGTGGGAATAGTTAAAAGAGGAGGTTTCAGACTTGACATTAGGAACCATTTTTTACTGAGAGGGTGGTCAAGCACTGGAACAGGCCTCCTAGAGAAACGGCAGATATCCCAAGCCTGTCAGTGTTTAAGAGGAATTTGGATAATGCCCTTAATAGTATACTTTAACTTTCATTTGGCCCTGAATTACTCAGGCAGCTGGGCTAAATGATCACTGTAGGTAGTGTCAGTTTGATATTTTAGGAAGCAATGCACAGTAATCACAGACTGAAAGTTTCTTCACAGCTAGATAGGTGTCAAGGAGCAGCAGAAACAGGAGGAAAGGCAGCCCAGGAACCAGGGTGACAACACAGGCAAGTCAGTGGCAGCCTGGACCATGGTGCAGTCCTACAGCATGAGCAGAGTGAGTGAAACAAAGAGGATGATAGCATGAGGTCCCATCAACAGTACAGAAACTATCAGCCTAGGCAAGTAGGAAGTCAGGTTCAGGTCATCCAAACCGTCTCGGTATGAGCAGGCAATACAGCTGAGCACAGGTACAACTACAGTATAGCTCAGATGAGGACTGGGGTCGTTGAATGTAACTGAAATGGGACTCTTGGGTCATGTGGAGAGAGAGGGAGGAGGTTGGTCCCAGGGTAAGGTGGTCAGGGTCATTACAGCCTGTTAGTATACTTGGGGCCCTTATGTCATCTGAGTGACTGTTCTCTTTCATCAAAAGAATGATACAATAAATGCATGAATTTGTTTAGCAATGCTTTTTGGTGTTTGACTGTATAATGGTCCTTTCTCAGATATTCCTAGTTCAATGTGCGTAATTGTAATCACAAGAGTTGCTCTCCATCTTCCTTCCATTCTGTACATTCCCATCACACTCTTTCCTTGTGTATTTTAATAATTTGGCAGTAGAGACATTTCTCCAGAAAGAAATTAACTCAGAATCACTTAAAAATCAAATATTGAGTACATGTTTATCCCTCTATATTATCTGGAACTAAGGACAGAACTAACAAGTAAACTAACTAACTGAAATCTTGAGACTTGGTTAGCCCTCATACATAAAACTATGAAGCCTAATTCTTGTAGAAAGAAACAGATGATTCTCAAAACCTGAAAAGTTGCTGAAAGGAGCCTCCTGGATTATAGGAACCTTTTTTCTGACGAGAAAATTTGTGCATCCCTGGAAACTACCAAGTTGCTGATGACTTTTCATTCCCCTGCTGAGATAAAAGTGAATTTTTCTTCATGTAACACCTTAGCTACCAAGAGAGTGAACCCGTTCTCTCAAGAATAATTTCTTGGAAAATGTGCTTTATTTCAATATGAGAAAGTACCCTATAGCCAGCAATGGTGTCTGTTGCAACACTGGTAGTAAGAGTAGAAGTTTCTAGTTCCTTGGCCAGACCCACAGGGTGTGCATATAGTTAAATTCTAATAGCCACATTCTGGTTTTCACCACCTAAAACACTCATAAGGATATTTTTTAAGGCTTGTGCAAGGTTACCCAGATACGTGGCATCATAAGCTGAGGTACTATAAAGTAGTAACAAATAGCCATGTACTTAGAAATGCTGGCAATTTTTGAAGCAAATGTGCAAATTTTTTGCAATTTTTTTTGAATGTTCAAGGCAACTAAGACTAATGCTCCCTAGAAGCTTCGGGTTGGCTTTGTTGTTTGTTGGTTTGAGCGCGGGGGCGCAGCATGTGTGGTGTGGTGTGGTTTTGTTTGGTGGTGTTTGTTTTGATATTTTTTTTTCCTGAAGGTACTTTCAGTTTTATTTTTATACACACAGATGTTTAATGTGCAATGAAGGTAATGGTTCCTTGATATGTTTTGACTGCACATCCCTCCACTTCTCTCTAGAAAATCCACAGAAAAACATAGTGGTAGTTCTCATATCTGTGTCAGCTGACTTCAGAAACTGAGGTGTCAACCCTAGACACATGATCTCTGCCTTATTCTGGTGCCACATGTTCTTTCCCAAATAGGGACACCAACCCCATGCTTTCAAACCTCCTACTGAACAGGTACAAACTAGAACCTTCACCTCTTTTTTTTTCAGCAGTTTAAGGTTCACTTTACCATAGAAAGGGCTCCGGTTTCATCCTACTGATACACAGTCAGATGGGTATGCAGGTTCCAGATTAATTTGATAGGGTTTGCAATCCTGATGTGACTTCGATAGAGGGATAGAGGCTCCTTCTTGGTACAGCAATTACTTCATGGCCAGGTAACTTGACTGTGAAAAAAACGTTTACCAGACAGCTATTATATCAAAACTTTCTCTAAAATAATTTTATGCTTCACTGGCTATGGTTCAGACTACACATAATCAAACCAACATTAAATGAATAGGCATAGGTAGCAGTCTAATTTCACAAGCAGAGTAAGTTGCACGACCCACTAGAGAAATACAGGTGCCTCTGCTGACATACGTGCTGCCATTGCTATACTAAACCTACTAACTGAACTAAACAGTTAAATACCATTCATTCAGCTAGAAATGCAGAAGAGCTGATATCCTTGTCAGTGTTCCAAATCAGAAAAATAAATTAATTGCTCATGTGCTGTCATACCAAATATGAATATTAATTAGGTTCTCTAAACTGCATGAGAATTAGTGTAGCTTAAACTCCTTTTGAGGAAGCGTAGAAATTACCTGATGAGACATACAGTTACTTTGAAGCAAAATCAGAATTGCTGGTCCAGTATCACTCTGACTGATTAATGTAATGAAGTAAAGATTGTGTGACTGAAGTTCCAGACCTTTCCTGATTGAAAATACATTTTGTCTCTTAAAAGTGTAATACTGCAGCCTAATGCTCTTGCTAATAGTTGTCTATTCTTGCTTATGGGTGAATGGGGAGAAGAATCCTGATGCATCTGCTGTACCAGAAATATTAAAGGTTCAGAAGAATGGAGCTATTTGTCAATCTCTTGATTAGTAAGGGGAAATATAGCTACAAAGACAGCTTCATCTGCGCAACTTCAGTTACAGAGGTGACAACCTAGGAAACATGTATTCTCAACATTAACCATGTTGTGAAAAAAATGTTAAAAATTAGGGAAAAAACTTTTATAGTATAAGTGATCATATTCAAAATCTTTTCTCCAATGTCTAGTGTTTTCCTGGTTTCCCATCAGTAGTGGGAGGTCTCTTTGCTAAAGTTCCAGAAATGAGCAACATGTGTCCTTTTCTGAAGGGACAGCAAAAGGAATGAGCCTAGCCTTTAAATGAAGTTTCTCATGAGAACTGGAATTTCCTTATATATAAACTGGAAACTGACTTACTGAAATGTATCTCAATAGTTTCCTGCTCAATACTATTGAAAATACAGTGGACATTTTTAGAAAAGCAAGACAGAAATTACTGATCTTAAAATGAGCATTAGACTGTTCTTTGCTATGACATCAGGTATGCTCAGAATGTATTTCCAAACTACATCAAAGATGCTGGTACTAAATGATGGTACTAATAGCAAATGATGTGTAAATTTTGGTAGTATAGCACATAAATTACCTAACAAACAGATTCTCAATTCTTATTTTGATAATCATATTAAATTATAAACTTTTTCTTTGTTTTCACAGGTATGAAAGGTGACCCTGATTCCAGCATGAATGGAATGTACATTATTTTCAATTTCACAGGTTAGTGTTGCTTTTACCTCCTTTGTTCTTGGAGGAAAAGAAAAAAAAAAAAAAGAAAAAAATAAAAGCAAGCAAAGGAGAGAGTGAAAGATGAGTTTGGAATTGAAAATGGCTGTTTAAAGAGAATCCCAACAGGGGAACTGGTTTGACTGGTTTGACTTGTGTTCTCTTCAGGAAAAAAGTAGAGTAAACAACACATTTTGATCTACTGACTTCTATTACAGATTATTTACTTATATCAAGTTTTCTGGCATTACTAAAAATTATACTGTGTAAGAATGCTAGTTTCAGATAAAATTAAACCAGCATTATATAGCATGTGATCAGAAAACTATGCACACTGAATTAGATGCACCAAGACAATCGCCTTTCCCCTACTGAAAATAGCCAGCGAACTTTTGACCAAGAAATGCTTCCCAAAGGGCTAAAAATCATCCTCTAAGTCTAATTTCACAGTCCATTACAGAGAAATAATACTGTTGCCAGCAAGGTGTGTCCTGTCCCACTGTTGTCTTCTCTCAGCAGCAGCAGCAGCTTACCTCTTTGTAAGTGCATGCAAGAGACTGTTACTGCTCCTGTGAGTAGGAGGTTTAGAGTAGATCTAATCCAAACTTCTCCCATAATCAGGACCTTGCCAAGTGAACAGTTTGGCTTGTTGAACCAAATCATTTTTCTGAGGGGGAGAGAAAGCTGGAAATGAATTATCTCTGCCTAAGCTGTTCCAATTTTTCCTAGGGGGTGTGCAGTTCATACTTCCAGTTTCTTCTGTCAGGTAGATTTCATGCACAATTTTCCCTATCATAGTTTTTTTTTTCTATTGAAAGACATATTATGGCAGAAAATTTCCAGCGAGTTCCACCTGCAGTATACTGCTTAGTGTAATACTGATTAAGTTTTAATCTGTTCTTCTTGGGAAGGCTGACTAGCTTAAGACTAAAGAATCTTGAGCAGAACATTTGAGTGATAATGCCAATGCACCATTTACTGGCTGCTGGAGCTGTCACCAGTATTATAGAAACAGAGTTCCACAAAAGAATGTGCACCCGAGGCACACTCTTCTCCTTTAAACAGGAAGGCACCCACTGGGGTGACATGGTATCACAACAGATTTCAGCATTTGTTATTCAAATGTTCCCACGTCAGTAGACCTGTTTCTTATCATTGTTAACATCCATGTGCACATGTAAGTATGTGGATATAATATGCCAGTTGTGTTCATTGCTAAACAGGATCATCCTTTTTGTTTAAGATGATAGTTGACTTGTATCTAATCTAATCTTCGATTTGTTTCATTCTTCGTTTTTATTTAATCAGGAGAAACATCATACAAGCAAACTTTTTGAAAAATCTTTTTTTGTTTTGTCAGTCATGTCAATCCTGTAGAAGACACACTGGCTTTGACTGTCAGGAGGAATTTTTAAAAATGATTTGATTATTCTCTGTACATCCTTTTTTGTTGTTGTTGTTAAAAAAGTGACCATGATCTTGTACACCTGAGTACCAAAATTAGATTTGTGCAATCAACATAGTGAAAATACTTATCTAGCTATCATTTTGGACATCTCCTCTGAAATCTAAAGAGATGTTCAGGTCTTCAACTGCTCATCCAATGATATCTACGCAAACCACTAATTCTCCTAGTGCTATATTTTTCCACTGCTTTGAGCACTGAATATTTTGTTTGACTTAAACTATTCTACTCCCGCCAACCAATCCCAACCATCAAACTGATAGTCAAATCAAATGCTCCAATTTATTCTCACCTCTGACCTAAAATACTGTTGCCTCTGGTCGCATTAGCTTAAGCGACACATAAGTAGCTTTTAGCACCATCTAGCTAATTCCCAGTGTAACGTACTTCACAAAAATCTTGTAATGCCCTTTGGAAATGTTTTGGGTTCTTTTCTACAACACATTGTTCATTTTTAGCTCTCTTTATTAAATGAATCTCATGCATAAAGGCAGAAAACTTTCTCTGATGAGGCTGTAGGCTCATTTGAAATGTGAAAAAATGTATCTTAATAGAGAGCAGCAGGCTGTCTGGAAGTGCAAACTGCAAACAGCTGACTTCTGACTTTCAACTGACTTCTCTTAGAAAAAGTAGAAAATCAGAATTAAGATTTTTTTGTAAGTGGTCACTAGTTCAGACACTATAGTTGCTAAATTTTTGTGAGGATCTGAATGTTAGGTAGCATGGATCAGTAAGAGGATCACACAGCTTTTGAACTGTGGTACAGGTTCTCTGTGGCGGGGGCTGCACTAGCTATGTAGACTGCCACTGCTCTTTTCAGTCGATTCCAATGAGACAACACTTCAGCATGAAATGGATTTGAAGTTTCATTCTGATAGTTGTGCAGTACAGTATTTTTTTCAAAGAAACCTATAGGTACTTAGAAATACGTTGAAACAAAGCTGTAAACACTTTCTGATTAATTTTGCATTTTGTTTATACCTATGATACATAAGAGAAATTATATTAAAATTGTTTACTTTTTCCTGTAAGAAAAGACCACAAGAACAAAGCTCTTATCTTTTTAAGCAGTGAGTAGACTAGCAAGTGTTTTCTTCAAGAATAAATGCATTTTCCCTTCCCTTCCCTTCCCTTGCTGTACAAATTTTATCTTTACCATGCCTAGAAGTTCCTACAAGATTCTAGTTTTTCTGTGTATATTAGAGGCCTGCAAAAGTTTTCTGCTCCCAAGGTAATAATCCACTGTATGTGCTGAAACTACCTCTTTTAGTCTCCTAATCATGTTTACGTTTCTGCCATCAAGCAATATGCAACTGGAGAACTTGAACAGTAACTCTATTTCATTTGCATAGTGTCAGGGGCATAATAAAATTTTCACATGGAAAAATGCAGAAAAGCTGAGTATTAAGGGACCTTGGTTGCTTATGAATAAAGTCCTTAAAGTTTCAATAAGATGCAGATTTTCAAAGCATAAACCCCCTGTTAGAGAAAAATTATGATTGTGGCAAAATGAATGCTGTTAGATAGCAGTTACAATTAGATTTAACATTTACAACTGACTTGATGGAGGAATTGTAATTTTACAATAATCCAGTTGGCTCTGCATTAATAAAGGAATGTTGTGAATTTGTTATCTCATGTTGTATTAAGTGAATAAAATACATTAAATGTTAGGAAAAAATAAATTAATAATGCTATATAATACTGTAACCAGATATTTTTTTTCTGTTCACCATGATTACACAGGAAAGTATAATTCTGAAGAAGGACAAAACTTAAAATGTAAGGCAGTTCCAGAATTTAACAGATTTTCCCAACAGAATTATTTTTAAACTCAAAAATGTAGGAATTTTCAGTTTCTTAAAGTACATTTTGTTGTATTTAATAATGCCTAAAACTGATTTCTCTTAGAAAAAGTAGAAAATCAGAATTAAGTTACTTTGTAAGTAATCACTAGTTCAGATACTATGGTTGCTAATTTTGATAAGGATCTGAATTTTAGATAGCATGGATAAAGAATCAGGATTAATGCAACTGATGTGTATAATTTTATTCCATTATTGGGATATATAAATTGTCTTCATTTTTAGTGTTTATTAGTGCTATGAGGTAGTTGGGTGAGTTTTCTCTTTTTTTCTTTTGCTGTTTTAGTTATGTTCTGTAACCCATACCTTTCATTACTGAATAAAATACCTTGGAAGCTGAATTAAGGCTGACAATTGTTTGCAGAAATCGGGAAATTGGCCCTATTGGGTAACTTTAGGTCATTGACTTCCCCTAGGACTCACCAAGAAGGGTGCAAAATATTGAATGCTACTACAGAGTATGTGATGCATTTGTAATATTCTAGTTGTTTTGGACTGGTCAACATAACAAGGAGAAAAAGAAATCTGATGTTTAATTTTTTTGTTCTGTACCCACTTTTCCCATTACAGGGATCATTTACTCCGATTGGGAGCAATGCACTTCATAATTCAATTCATTAAGATGCATTAACTAATCGTCTCCATTGTCTTGCAGTTAATTAAGCTAAATTAAGTCAATTATACTTTTCTATCACTGTCTTTTCTTTTCCCTAATCTAAGCTGGAGAAAGTGAACCTTAGCTGGAAAAGGAAAAAGAGAAAGCATTCCTTACAGCAAAAGCAGAAATGTCAATATCATAGTGTGAATATAGTTTAAAGTCAAAATGATAGAAAAGACTTTTAGCCTCATATATATATTATATTTATTATATATATTATTNAGAATTTTAACATAAGACAGCCACAGTATAAAGCTGTCATGAGATAGCACTCATTTGAGCAGCTAAAATATGTACCTGATGTCAAATAATCACTGGATTCCTGATGAAATGGGGTGGGGAAAAAAAAAAAAAGTTTTACCTAAACTTCTGTTCCTGAAGAATATTCTCTATAAAATTCTCAGATTTTATTAGCTACTGAGAAATAATAAAACTAACACTTTAAATTAATGATGCCTAACACAGATATGCACACCTCCTTCTTTTGTATTTTCTCCTTACTATGTTTTTGTTAGAGTTATTTTTCTGCTACTACACTGACGTCAGCAAAATAAATTTGGAAGTAAGTTCATGGCATAAAATGGAACATTTCCAGAAGTAGTACACCACAATTAAAACCACAAAAATGTTTCTGACCTGTGGAGACCACTGATGATCACAACAGAAGGTAAAAAGCTTTCTTCAGCTCACTTTTTCTTTTCCCTCTGTTAACTATGTGTATGCACACAAATATTAAGAATGAGCAGCAGTAGGGTTATTTCAGAGCAGTGTTGGACTAAGCTAATTTGTGACCATGGAGGATTTGTGAATTCTCTTTGTGTTTATTATCCCTTGCTACCAATATGCAGCAAGAGAAGACCAAAGATCTAGGGGTATGAAGATAAGAAACACTTTCTGTGAATTATTTGACTAAAATGCTCTCATTTCCAGCCCAAAGCAATTTTCTGTATCTAGCATTTAATCTGGTCATGACAGTTTCGGGATTTCACAGAGATTAAAAGTTTTCTGCTTTACTATCATTCTACCACCTCTTCGTTTGCTACAAAATGAAAACTCAGTCTTCTCTGTCTTGAAGGTGTCTGATTTGGCTGAGGCATAATAGCTGCCAAATGAAGTATTTCTCATCCCATCCACCCTCTGCCCTTGGACTCAGATGTGTTAACGTACTTAAAAAAAAGGTTACTATCAATGAAGTAATGGTATAGAGAAAGGAATCTAGGATGCTGATTTAGACAGATGTCTCCTATTTTTCATTCTTTCCTCTTGCACTGGCTTTCATTTTTCTCCTATCAGAGAATTCCTTTTTTAAATGACTGATACTTGATTTCAGCTCTTCCATGAGTGGTGTGTCACAAGATCTACTATCATATGTATATGTCAATCTCCAAGGTTCTTTAGTTCCCTGTCATTCTTCCTTGACTGTATCTTCTCAATAGATTTCTAGATGTAAGTTCCTAAAGTTGTTTTTCATTAAGAATGACAGTTTTAGGAATTTTTAAATTAATTCCACTTTTTCATGGTCTCTTATTTCCCTAAGCTGACATCATGAAATCTGATACAGGAAGAACTTAATGACTAAATGAATCCAGAAATATTTGGATTTGTTCTGATAAAAAAAAAAAATATTTGCAAAAAAGAAATATTTGCATTTGTTCCAATTAAAGCTGCAAGAATGCTTTCTTTACATCATTTCAATTTTGACCCTTGTCCTGTTTCTTTCCATGAGAACTTCTAATTGTGTGTCCATATGCAGAACATATCAAGTAGCTGAGAAGGCATGAACTTGACTTCATAGTAAAGACTGTATTTCCATTTATATTTTATCAGATAACTATTACTACATTAAACACTAATCAAATATTTCTCCTTCTTAATTTAATAAACTGAGATTTGTCTGCTACTGTGTCTAGTCATAAAAGGTCTCCCTACCAATATTTTCAAGTTTCTTTTCTGCTTATAAGGACATTGCCCATGAGCTAGAATATCTCTCCAAAGGGAAATAAAGAAGGCTTTATGTATGTATTTCTGTATCTTCCCTCTTCAAATGCTCCATTATTCTTCTGTATATGATCTACCCTGCCCTAAATCACTTTGAAGTTTATCTTGATTTGCTAAAACCAGGAATAACACTGACCAGTCCCATTATTAATTTTCACACAGATCTCCCTATGCTGGAGAGAATGCAGTAAAATCAATGTACAGAGTACAATGTACCAAAGTACAGAGTATCCTACAGTAGCAGGGTTACTAGCTGGTGTATCAGGATATGGTTATGCACTGGAAAAGTATAGACACTCTGATTTCAAAGATTATAGGGAATGTAGCATTTCTCATTCAGTGATACCATGCATTGAAGCCCTCTCAAAGCTGAGAATAGTGTGTGGAAAAATAGTATCTTCTCCATCTAGGCCTTTTTCCAACTGCTATTTTAATTTTACTTTACATCAGAGGACAGGAACAACTTTGCATTAAGGCAGAATGTCCCTCTGTAGGTGCACTCTACGCTACAGTACTTCAAAAGATATGTTCCATTAATAAAATATATCTTCTTTTAAACAGCACTCAAATTTCCCAGGGATGCTTTTTAAAAAACAAGCAGCAAACAATTTATAGTACTGCAAGGAATCTGATTCCTTCCAGACTTTTACTATTTTTCCCCTCCTTAAACAAGTGCAAATGCAACAGTTCATACTGTCCTTAAATAGATCTTTCAAACCTCAAGTGTCTTGTTTTCTCTAAGATGGTTCTCTTTTCTTCTTACTGAGAATAAGTATAACTAAAGAAATAGAAAAAAAAAATATTGAAAATGTATCACAGTCCTAGCCATCACTAAAGTATTATTTCATAGATAAGATGGCATTTGAGATAAACAAAATTCAGACAATATATAGATGAGTGAACAGCAGTAATTATTTGCTGACCTTGCTACACCAAGAATATAATTGTTAGAACCCTCTGAAATAGGAGTGTATACAAAATTCTTGCAAAATTTTAAGAATTAAGTTTATACAAAATTCTCATTAACAACCAAAGATCTCAAAGATTTCTCAAAGGCAAAATAAAACTCATAGCTTGTGCTGTGTCTTCTGAATATTTTACTTATATATTTCTGAATACAAACCAAACAAATAGCTTTCCTTGATTAATATTTGAGGTAGAAATTAGCTCCTTGCAAAAGTGTATTTTTAGAATGTGACTGCTCCATACAAGCCATTCTTTAATTTTTGTACTATGACCAACTCTCTCTCCTTCTCCTCCTTCTCCTCCTTCTCCTTCTCCTTCTCCTTCTCCTTCTCCTTCTCCTTCTCCTTCTCCTTCTCCTTCTCCTTCTCCTTCTCCTTCTCCTTCTCCTTCTCCTTCTCCTTCTCCTTCTCCTTCTCCTTCTCCTTCTCCTTCTCCTTCTTTTCCTTCTCCTTTTACTTCCCCTTTTCCTTCCTCCTTTGTTCCTTTTAATTTTAATTTCATTTTCAGATTCCTTTCTTTTTTCTTCTTATATTTTCCTTCCCTTTTCCATATTGTGGGTTTTTTCCTAAAATACATGAAAACAAAGCATGAACCCAAAGTATTGTGGGAACCAAAATATTTAAAAAATTGAAATGCAATATTTTCTAATAAAAAGATGACACCCTCAAGGGTGCTGCCCTGATGAGTGTTCTCTTCAGCATCTTTCAGGTCTTTCTGTAGGTTTAGCCAACAGAATTAGTTTGTTATCTGTTACTAAAACAGATAGGAATGAGTTAAACAGTAGAAAAGCACTGATGGATTTTAACTAGAGAAACAACAGAAAACAAGTCCAGACATCTTTTTAATCATGTGAAGGAGTTGGTGATTGATTCATATTTTAGTAGACTGCCTTCTTCAGCAAGGACTTTATTTCTCACGAGATGCATAAGCCCCGTGCAGCCCCTCACTCGCTCCCCCTAGTGGCGCAGGAAAGAAAATCGAAAGGGAAAAGAAAACTCGTGAGATGAGATCAAGGCAGTTAAACAGGGAAAGCAAAAGCTGCATGCAGAAGCTAAGCAAAGTAAAGTGAAGTTTTGGGTTTGTTTTTTTTTTTTTTTTCACTCCTTCCCATCGGTAGGCAGACATTCAGCCATTTACATGAAAGCAGGGTTCCATCGCATGTAACTGTTACTTTGGAAGACAAATGCCATAACTCTGAACATCCCCCTTTCCTCCTTCTTCCCCCCAGCTTTTCTTGATGAGCACAACATCAGTGTGGGATATCCCTTTGGTCAGTTGGGGTCAGCTCTCCCAGCGGTGTCCCCCTCCCAACTTCTTGTGCACCCACAGCCTCCTTGCTGGCAGGGCAGTGTGAGAAGCAGAAAAGACCTCAACGTGTAAGTACTGCTCAGCAATAACTAAAACATTCCTGAATCATCAACAGCTTGTCATCATAAATCCAGAACATAACCCCATAAGAGCTGCTATGAAGAAAATTAGCTCTACTCCAGCCAGTACCCATTATTAGACTTTCTACCTAATCAGGACAATAGCACAAGGGAATAGTAGCTTAATATTTCTCTAACAAATAAATAAATAAGAATGAGAAGGCAGAGTACTTTAAAGAGAAAAAAAAAATTATCTGTGATAAACAGCAAAGTACATTTTATGCAATGACTCAAATGAGGTAAGGATATAAATTGCATTTGAGAAGGCCAATTTCAGAAGGTATTCTGTTCCCTCACTCTGAGCACTTCAGTTAATTTTCTTAGTGTTTGTCAGCTTTGTGTTCTTGTTGGTTTTGTTTCTTTTCTTTTTTTCTTGGGGAGGCATTATATCAACAAGAAACAGGTCACTGAAATTCACAGGAGGTATCCCAATGAAAAAGGAAAAAATTGTGTCTGGAGTTAGAGGTAACAGAAGAATGACCAAAGTAAAAAAAATACTGAAACATGCATTATTTGTTTAACCAGTCTATGACTAATGAGAAAATTAGCAATAAAAGTAGGCAATGAAATGGGCTGTTTTATCCATCATTCTTCATATTACAGCTGAAAAGTCCTTGGAGAGGAATGCACAGCCTTTTTGATCATTATGATATTTTCTTATTGCTCAATGATCAATTTATATAATCAACTGCATGCTGAAACACAGGCTCAGCTGGTTATTAAATTCTGCCTCAAAAATGTTCAAACAGGCTCTGTAGTAGTATTTAGTAAGAGATCTTCTATGAAGATACTATCTGAACAACCAGGTATAGGAAGGAAAATCTGTATATTGCTGTGATCCTGTTTTTGATAAAAAGGAAGACTAGAAGGGTCTTTCTGAATTTTGTTACCTGCTTCAAAACTGTGCTGTTTACTGAAGCAAATGACTGTATCCACACACAGAACCAGTTATCTCATGGGAGACCCAGTACCAGACTATTTCTTTCAAACATTAGGTTCCTGAGCACTAAAATCTCCTGGATCGATTTAACCTATATCCAATTAATGTGCCACACAATGGGTTTACCATCATAATAGTGGATGACAAGAAGACTGTAAAAAAATACCACTGCAATTAGATCTTTCCATCTACATTAATTTAGGAAATTAATGACTTTGAAATAGCCTCAAATCAGAAACAAAGAGCACTCAGAGACTTTGCTAAATTAAGGGGGGTTTGGGAACTGTTAAGAAAAAAAAAGAAATTAAGTGTGTTGATGCAGAACATACAGAAAACAAACAATGGAGCAAAGTAATGAAGAAGTGTAGATTAATCAGTAACACTACAGGGTCTTTTCTCTTCTTATTAAGGACATTCAAAAAATGAGACTGTGCTACGGTGAAAATAGAAATATGAGCAATTACAGAAATTAACATAACTGCAACTGCTTGTCACTGCTTGTCACCTGAAACTATGTTTTCACATTTTGGGTGACAGTGGTTGTTATCACAGAGTTTTGACTACTGCCTGAGTAAAAGTTGTTTTCACAGAAGTTAGCAGTTATAATTTGCTAAATTTGAACTTGTATATTTGGGATAAACACTGGTGCTCTCACTTGCGAATGCTGTTAGGTGAAATACTGTGGAACTGACAGTTTTAGGTGTTTAGACCTGATGCTTATGTTGATGGGTAAATAGTCTGTTTTATTTTTGAAGAATCTTATGCAAATTTAATTTATGTAATTACACTGCTGGTGAAATTTCCCTTGCAATTCAGTGAAATCAATTTCCTGTGCCCATATGCTTAAATATCAGAAAGGTATAGATCCTTTATCAAAGGGCAAAGGGGAAAGAGACAGGGAGAAACCTGACTTGGGTTTACACGCTCAGATTTGTTGAAGTTTCTACATTGAAAATTACCAGGACCAGCAAATTATTCCACAAGAAAGTCATCAATATTAGGAAATCTCAAACAAACAAAGAAAAAAGCCCAAACTGCAAAAATTTGCTTTGGCAGGGAATGGTCTAAACCCTTGATACTCAAATCTGTGAATAGAATAGAATAGAATAGAATAGAATAGAATAGAATAGAATAGAATAGAATAGAATAGAATAGAATAGAATAGAATAGAATAGAATAGAATAGAATAGAATAGAATAGAATAGAATGATTTGGGTTGGAAGAAACCCTAAAGATCATCTTGTTCCATCATGAGTAGGGACACTTTCTACAATATCAGATTGCTCAAAGCCCCATCCAACCTAGCCTTGAACATTTGCAGGGGCAGTCACAGTTGCTCTGGGCAACCTGTTCCAGTGCCTCACCACCCTCACAGTAAAGAATTTCTTCCTAATATCTAATATAAATCTTTTTCAGTTTAAAACTGCTACCCCTCCTCCTATTGCTACAATCTCTCATCACGAGTTCCTCTCCATCTTTCCTGTAGGCTCTTTAATTACTGGAAGGCAGTTATAAGGCTCTCCTGAAGCCTTCTCTTCTCCAAGCTGAACAACCCCAACTCTCTCAGCCTGTCTTCATAGGAGAGATGCTCCAGTCCTGTGATCATCTTTATGGCCCTCCTCTTGACCAGCTTGAGCAAGTCCATGTCTTTTTTATGTTGAGGGCCCCAGAGCTGGATGTAGTACTCCAGGTAGGTTCTCATGAGGGCAGAGTAGAGGGGAAGAATGACTCCCCTCGACCTGCTGGCCATACTTCTAGCACAAATCAAACACCAGAAGGTGTAATCAAATTTTTTGTCATACTGTACTAAGGAATTTATTCAAGTCATATTCTTGCATTTATCACAATGCCTTTCAGTTGACCAAAATAAATTCAGGGTGAAAACAGCAAGGGTTAACTGAAACATTTTATTACTTTGCTTAGCAGTTTGTTCCAATAACAAATTCCTCAGTGTTTGAAAAGGAAAAAGAAAGCTATGTTAATCTTTTTCTCAATTGAAATTCTCTTGTGAATTTGCAAATCATGTTCCTGCCTGTGGTTCTTGTTTTGCCTTTCACCATTTAAGCCTAAAAGATTTAATCCCCAGAGTACTAATTTAGGATTACCTGCTGGGGCAAACTGCAGAGTGCCTGAAGGTTGCAGTTTCCTAATCACCCAGTTCAGAGAATCTCTGACCACTTCCCTGTTTCCCTTCACCTTGTGGTGTCTGTGATTTCTTTGCATAGAAGCCAAGGTGCAGGGGTTGGTTTGAGGGAGGAGAAGGAGGAAAGCAAGCAGGGCAACCTGGATGCTGCTAGGATACATTCCCAATTTCTGAAGTGCTTCTCAGAGCAGAAGTTGATAAATGTTCCCAGCCAAAATCTAAGAGCTTCTGAAGCTTTTGTCCTGAGGGTTTTTTTAAGGGGAGGTTGGTTGATTAGTTAGGTGGGTTGGATAGTTTTTCAGTTGTTCCACCCTTTTTTTATATCCTTTTATCTGTTTTGTACTGATATTTATGCAAATTTTGAGACTGGATTCTTACTTTATCTTTTTTTTCCAGCACCATGTAAATAAAGTTATCAGTTCAGAGAAGATAACACAGAAACAATAAATGCACAGACAATATTAGTGTCACCCTAAATCTCAATAATTATATTAATGAGTTTCTATTCATTCATAATATCTCTGCTAGATCTGTCATTGTTGTGTTACACAGATCTGAAGTTTATCAAAGAATTGATCTACCAAGAACAGGATCTGGGGAATTTTCAACATAAAATAAACAGCTGTTTAAGCTGTTGGCAGACATCCATAGAACATACAAGACAACCTGTACAGATACCTACAGTTTAGGTTTTGTGCCTCATATTTATAGCTTAATTTTATTTTAGCCTGCGCCTTCAATATGTAAGCTGCGGATGTCAAAAACTGGCATAAGGCACCTGAATAGTGCTTTAAAGCATGGTGTCTCCATTCTCACATACCTACAAATTTATGAACAAGTAATTGGAATTTTTTTAAGTTTAAGCATATAGATTTGCCTTTAGGCAATGAGTATAAGAAATTTGATCTCACAGATTTAGGTTTTCCACAATATTACATGTTTAAAGACAGGAGTTTATCACAGAAATGCCTTGCTCAGTCATGTGTACAGATTTGCTACCGTGATTCTATAATAAACTGAAATGATTATTTGAACTGTGATAGAGATATGGTGTTGTATAACACTTAAATTAGACCTGGGAATATTTAGGAAAGCCTTCTTGAAAAGAGAGATATCCTTATAATAATAAATAATTAATAATTATAAATAATAATAACAATAATCTGTAATGGAATGAAGTTCCTAAAGCACCTTCAAAATTGGGCTCAGAATATAAGAAGGAAATTTTGGGCTTGTGAAGCTAAAACACAACTCCACAATTTCTATTTTCTACTGTTTGATCTTCTGAGACTATTACTCATCCCATTCTGTGGCTAGGTGAAAAGTAAACACTTTTACAGTATAACAATTTTGTATGCAGCTCTGCATTGTATACAATATTATGTGTAATATCATGTAATGTACAAATATACGTATGTGTTATATAGTACCCAAAGTATAGAATTTGTCTTTCCTGCAACAGGTATATTTACCTTTTCCACTGTTGTGTAAAGCCAGTCCAGTTCAGCTTTTGCTATGGTCCTGTCCATAGTTCCAACTATGACAGGTTGGAACTCAAATGTGCTGTTTCATCCCACTTTCCAGGTCAATTGCCAAGACAACCAGCAATGTTTAAACTTGCTCAAGCTTCCGTATCAGTGAACAGATGGTGTAAATCCACCCTGAGATGCAGAATCTGCACCATCTCTTTTTCTCAGCCAGTTTAGCGTGTATTAGTTTGCATTGAAGGAGAACATATAGCTAAGGACACACTGTGCTACGCACTGTACAAGCATAACAAATTGAGAGATTTTGTCCAGGGAGCTTAAATTTAAGTTTGAAATGAGAGACAGCAGGTGGATAAGACAGATGGAGAGGAAACACAAAAATAGCAGTAAGGCAGCTGTAACCAGTGCAATAAGCAGTGGTCACACCAGCTGGCTAATCACTGACAAGTGGTTTCTATCATTGCCACAAAGACAAGCTTGAAGGAAGGATTTAAAGTGGAAGTGAGGTTTTTTTAGAGTTGTTTCCACACAGAAACAGGAATGTGAGAAAATGACATTGTTTGTGTGAAAAATGCAACAAACAAGCAATCAGAAGCCAGGATTGCAGCCAGCATGGCAATGGGAATCCGAATCCTTGGTGTATGGATATGACTGCAGATGAGGTGGGCATTAACCTTGAAGGGTTTTAAAAGTGCTAAGTTGCATAAAACTATAGCTCCAGTAAGAAGGATTTGGTGATAGCTATGCTTGAGGTAATGAACAGAAGAAAGATTTGTACAAAAAACCTAGAAATATATTAGGTCGATTTAAAGGAGACAAGTTTAAAAGTGCTTAAGAAAGAGGAGGCAAATTTTGCTTTCTCACATAAACATCTAGACAGAAGCAGTTACAGTAGTCAGGGGCAGGAGGCTGAGTGGAACTTAAGAACAGGTGGTTTTGAGAATTGACATGTCTGCCTTTATACCTCAAAAATCAAAGTCAAAAGGCTTTTTCCTGTTACAGCAGATAGACTTCTGTGGACTTATGATGTGCACCATACATAGCGGGTGTGGAGACTCAGGATGTCTGATGTGCTGTGCCCAGGAAACAAATACAGAGAACTCTGTCTCCAGGGAAACTTCACCATTTCTTTCCTTCTGCATCCAAAAAGTATCTATAGTGAAGAACTTGTTTGGAGAAGGTTTGCTATTTAAGAACATAGCGTTTTGGTACTTTATATTGGTCTCTGAAGCTTGTATTTCTATCTCCCTGTATTTTTCTCCTCTTCACAGATGGTTTCAACAGCTTGAGCTCGCCTCTTTGCAGATGATGCCAGATGCTCCCTATCTAAGAGGCATTTTTAGTTCTCTCAAACACATTCACACAAACAGATGATACCAGATACCCCCGAGCTCCAGGTCTCAACCAAATGAGGGCAAATACACACACCTGGGCAATGCAGTAGATGTGCATACACTAAACAAGTGAAACCAGGTATGTTTTCATGAGTTAGGACTTGCTGGAAGACTTTTATCTTTCAGTGGCTTCTCCAAAGTCAAGTATTTACTCTTCTCCTCCATTGCACCTATTTCTTCCTCTTTCTAAATCAGCGGTAAATAGATTAGAATTTAATACTTGAGACTTAAAGGACTAATATAAGGTAGTTTAGTTTATACACAGGCCCAGGTTTTATAATAAGATAATTTATAAGGTAAAAATCTATCCCATTATTTCTGGATCTGTAAAATCTGTTTATTCAACAGTTATGGGGAAACTAATAAACCCACTTTTCATTTTGACCAACTAAATCTTGTATATACAGCATTTCCTGTGGAAAAAAAAATATATACATATTATTACCAGAAGCTGTAAAAAAGTTTTATGTTCTACTGCAAGAATACTGCAAAGTTAAAAGTGTATTTCTAACTGATGTTTAGTGCTCACTAAACATTACCTACATTATTGTAAAAAATGTGTAACTGTAACTGAAGGATTTTGGGGAAAGGTTTTTTTCTGCCGCAAATTTGTTTATTTTATATCCTTTCAACACTTTGCAGATATCAGTCAAAACCTTGATGCCAGTTTTTCTTTACTTGTAGAGAGAGAAAATAGATTATTTGAAACATATTAAACAGTAACATTAGTTACCTTTTCAACTTGTTCCATTTTGTTCTGCAGGTGATCCTACTTCTCTTCAACTATACAACTCTACAACAAAATCCAAAGAGCTAGAAGAACCCTGTTAGGGTCTGCGCATCTTTAAGAGCCCAAACACAAACATCAGATTTCAGGACTGAGGGATTTAGGTTCTGACATTATAAACTTCAAAGGACCCAGATCTACCAGCTCACTACAGGACTGGTTTTGCTGAGTGACTCAGCTGGGACACCCAGAATACACAGAATTCTATAGAAGAATATCTTAATAAAATTGACAGTTCACACTCTTTAGAGGACAAACCCAGAAAATAATTCTTGGGCTGGTATAGAATGAAAAATTAACCCTGTATTATTATCCTAGAAAATGTAATCAGTCAAATAAAAACAGGTGAGAGGCTTCCATAATCTCTAACTTTGGTATTGAGGGATGCAGGTTTTATTTAAAATGTGTTGCATTTTATCCTCTCTTTAAAATATATTGTGTGGCCTATAAAGTGTTATTTAAATGGAAAATTGTTTACTTGAGGACCACTGAATGTTTTCTCAAATACTATGAATAAATTAGCTGATGTTCTGTGAAGCTTCTTCCAGATAAACCTATAATTCAGTACGGAAAGATATGAACAAGATGCTTCTATTGCCTGATTTTGCTGAGAAAATATATTTTCTAGTCTTTCCAGTACTCTGGACATGCTTTAGTATTATTGGAGAGCTAGTCTTGTAAGAGCATTAGGCATTTCTCATAGTCACTCTGAGTAAGCTGATCAACACCAGTAAAGGTGTCTGAGGAGGAAGCACCTTCGGAGTACAAAAAGTAGTACTGAAGCAGAGGCAGAATATGAGAGACAGAATGAATATTACAGTGCCAAAGAACAGATATAAAGTTAGGTGTTGTTCAAATCAAAATAGTGAAATCTTAATATGACTGCCCAAATGGTTGGTGGTTTTCAATCTGTTACCTTCTTGCTCTATGATAAAAGTGGTTCTGATTTATTTTCCAGTATTATACCTGTACATATGGAGTGGAAGCGAGATACCCAGTGCAGAAAAATAGTATTTTAGGATGCCTTTGCTTTGGCTGAATTCATATGGGCATATTTTAGTTACAGTTTTGCCAGACCATGAAAAGAACCATCTGGAATATATTTAATTGGGGCTCTCAAACCTAGATAAAGAGAAATCTAAAAGTTACACACTGTTTGAGTCAGTTCTTTCTCTGTCAAAGCAAAGTATTGGGTTAGAAAGTGTCCTAGGGCTTTCTTGAAAGCATTGCATGGAGTAAGTATCCAATGACTTACGCATGTCATCAGAGACGTTATGCTACACTTGTATATAACGTACAGATGTTTCAAATAGATACAGAATGCCTAGGTCTAGGTTTGCTGGGCTTTTACAGACCCCGTGAAAATATGCAATGGGTCCAAACATGTTCAGCGTCAGACTTTAAACACACAGTTTCTGAGATGTCTTTCAAAACAGGGCTTTTTAATCGAATTATTTTGGTCTATACAGTAAGTTTGGAGTGAGGTCAGAAACACTGCAATTGATTGCCTTAGCACTGGGATATTCTCGACTGAGTAGCTTCCTTCTGTTCCACAGACATCACAATCAGAACTATTACACACAATTATCTCTTCTTAGATGAGTCAAACCTGTCAGTGCTGTTGTTCCCCTGAGATTTTGAAAATAGCAATTTCAGTGCCTGGTAACGTGAAAGTGTCCAGAAGTTATCCGAAAGGTAAGCATCATTTAATGACCAAAATACATACCCTTAGCAACTGGAGATGTTTTAGAGCAGGCTGGATAGTTGGTTTCCTTGCTTGTTCAAAAAACGTTTAGATCTCCATTTAATAAATTAATCTCTCCTGCAAGTGAACCTGCTTCTCAAAATGCTAAGACTTTTATTGTGGGACTCAATTTTTGTTAATGTTGATGAATCTTTTATTGTTGTCAACCTGAAGGCATTCTTGCTCAATAAAGATTGCAATTTTTTGTTTGTTTGTTTAATCTACTGGCTTTTCAATGACTGGAGCATGAGACATGGCAGAATTCATCATAACTAGTCTTTATATTCATCAGGTATGATACATTTTGGATTTATAAAAAATACGTATATATATTCGTGGAAACAACAAGAGTATAAAACTTGCTATTAGTTACCCATTATGTAAGACAAATATCTTTAACCAGCCGTGAATCCAAGCAATCTTCCAAGCACAGATGTTGGTCTTTGCATAAAAACTGTAGGCAAACATTCAAAGATGACTCCAGGGATGACTATATAAAACTTGGCAGTGATGATGTGCAGAAGAAAGAGAGGGGATGTGAAGTAACAGTAATTTTCTATGAGAGAACAGCAAATGGAGAAAGGCTGCAAATGTGAAATACTTTTCACGGAAAGAATATGGATAAAATCTAGTGGATGACTGATGATGTGGGGAAAGGAACATTATCAAAGGAGGCTGGGGGTAAGGGAAACCACAGGAAAATAAAAAAGCAAAAACTGTATCTGAATCACTGAGGACTGAAAATTCACAGCAAATTTTTGCAGTCATTTGTGGTCTGAAACATTTGAACTGAGATGTCTTTGCAGAAATGCAGTATATAGAAATACAGAAAAAGTGATGTTTCTTAATGACCCTTATACTGTTGGCTCCCATATGTTTTCTTTGTTAAAGACTCAGTCTACTTTTGAGCAGTTTGCCTCGGTTTTAGTCCTTTGTAGAGCTGTTCCAGACAGTCAGAGCCTGCCTAGAGAGGGAAATCAATGAAGTACTTAGAACACTGACAACATTTAGCATCTGTGTCTGATGAGGATGACAGTGCAACTTCCTCAAGTTTATGTTCTTCCTGGTCAACATGTGGGTAAAAAGTTCCAAATTACACTATTGGCTTCTCAGAAATTGAGAGAGTGACTCTAACATTCATGTCAAAAGGTAACACTGCAAAAGAAATCACAGTCCTCTGTATAACTTTTTCAAGCCAATTTTCTTAGGAACTCTAGCTGAAAGCTTGATGAAATGTCAAGTCTTCACAGGTTTGCCCTTAATGAGCAAAACTTCAATTATACTTCAAGGCATTCTACTTCTTTGAGGCTTTTTTTTTTTTTCACTTGAAACTCTCAGTCTCCAGCCGTTAAAGTCGTGTTTCCGAGACCTGGGAGATATTATTGATTTTTCTTTGCCAAAAAAAGATCACTACCTTTAGGCAAGGTGTGAATACTAGATTACTGCATTTTTTACTTCCAACTTCTAATATTTCTCTGTTCTAAATCTAGATGACTTATTCTTTTGCATGTGCTCAGTACAAATATAGAAAAATTATAGATGCCACTTTTCTTCCAATGTCACAGTTACGCATCACAAATAATATTAATGAAGCCAAAGGGCTTATCTGGGTTTATACTGAGGCAAAAAACAAGAGGACTTGTCTGTGGTCCAATTAATTTCTTGTGATAATTTTCCTCAAACTTTGAATTTCCTTCAGACAACAATCAGGCAAATACAAATTAGTCTTATTCAAAATAATATAACCTTATTTTTATCTCTTTACTATGTAATAGGCATAATCTTTACCTCCAGAACTCCATATAGCTCTTTAGAAGTATTTTTTTTCTTTTCATCTCAAACTTTAAAATACCTACATTACATTCTATTATACACAGGAAAATATCATGTAGATATTAACTAAGGTTAAAAAATTTAGAAACAATTGCAGCAGTTTTTCTTACCCATTGAGTATATTTGTTCTTAATGGAGGAGTTTTAACTGACTTTTCAATTTCAAATGATCATCCAACATCTGAGGATATGCACAGAAACAATGATATTTGATCTTGCAGCGTTACAGTGACCAACTGAAAATTTAAAGTGTTAAAAAGGATCCTAATTCAAGTCAAATCAGTTTTCAGTGTTAGAAATATAAGGATTAAAAGATATAATCTGGAAATTAGACATTGGGAAAAATATTCATTATAAGAAATTTTAAAAGGAGAAAGATAGATACTTTTTTTAATGTTTTTATTTATTTCCCAAGAAATTTGCAGGAGTTCCTTTTTTCATACTTACTTTGTTAAAATGTAGACATGTGAGGAGCATGTCTACATTTTATGTGAGTCAGAAGATCTGGGGTTTTTTTTGTTGGTTTTTTTTTTTTTTTGTTGTTGTTGTTGTTTTGTTTTGTTTTGTTTTTTCTCATATATTTCTAAATTGCATTGTTAATGCTTATAGAAGAGACAAGAATCTAGCAGTCAATAAGGCAAAATTCCAAGATGAAAAATGTATGATTTTAATAAATTATGTAATACTTAATTTCTTTGAATAGAAAAGATGGTGTACATAACCAGCCTTAGAAACCACTCATTCCAATCCCATCATCCAATCCCTCCCAGACTAAACAATTCTGTGAATTTTGTGAGTAGTTAAATATCATAGCAAGGAGTTCCTGCAAATTCTTCAGTAATATTTTCCTTGGTCATGCACTGGTTTTGGATGCAGTAGAGTTAATTTTCTTCATAGTAGCCTGTATGTTGTTCTGTTTTGGATTTATGGACTAGCTGTTGAAAGATAATTAGGCTGTAGTATACTCGGATCATATTCTTCCAAGGACTTTGGGTACATAGTTCTCCAAGACATTTTTAGAAAATTCCACATTGTATATTTGCAAACAAATCTCAATAAAATACCAATGAGAAGACTGTTTAACTTCCTGGCTGTTTTTTAAAAAAATAGTTTTTATTAAAATATTAGGAATACTTTTCAAAAGTGGCTTCCACTGTGGCTGAAGGGAAAACTTGGTAGATGGAAAAGGAGAACTTGTCTCTGCAAATATATTATAAATAAGTTAATTGCATTATAAAACATGAAAAGGGAATAAAGCTTGTACATCTCCACATTTTGAACAACCTATAACATTTGAAAAGATAACAGGTGCCATTGTCCATACACTCTACTGAGACACAAATAAAGAGGAGAGAAACGAGACTTCTGGGAGGTTTAGAGTACTGGGGTTTGCAGAGCTTTTTAGTTGTGTTTTCTGGTTGTGGGTTTTTTTGTGCTTGGGTTGGGTTTTTTATTTGCTTTCATTAGAGTTTAAAAAAAACATATGTAACATTCAATTGCTGTAATAAAAGCATTTGACAAGTAATTGCAGAGGCTAAGTCCTAGGAATAATTCATCATATTTATGTCTGCTTTGCTTACTAAATTCCCAGAAAATCATCTGTGAAGGTGAAACCTCACGGATTGCAGGGTTTAATTTTTTGGTGATTGTTCAAATAATTAAACCCAGATGTAAATGTAAATGAAGCACTAGGTTAACAGTAACATAAATTTCTCAGTCATATTTCAAGTTAATTGATATTCAGCTAATTATGAGCTATAGCAACACTGGTGCAATTATTGTAAGGAATTAGCACATGGGGTTACTTCTACAAAAGAGGTAATTTTTCATTACTTCTGTTGAGTATAAGCAATGTGTTACGTCAATTTTTAACATCTTTATTAATGATCTGGAAAAAATAGAATCAGCATATTAATTATGTACACTCTTGTAATATGTACACGCTTAAGCCAACAGACTATTGTTAACATTTACAAGGAAATAAGGAAATAAAAGGTAATGCAAACCTGTTTTCTATAAAATGACTTCTAATGTTAATAATCTTTTAAAATAATATGGAGAATTAGTCAAAATACAACAGTTACAGTTGAATTGTTCAAAAGCAAATGTATTGGGACATTAAAAAGATCTGGCTTCATAAAATAATCCAGAGAGAAGAGCCCTCAGCACATCCCTAGTTTAGTTCCCTCATCAAACTAGGGTCAGCTCTGAGTTCAAATCAGGTTGCTGAGGGCTGTGTCCTATCTAACTTTACGAACTGCCAAAGACAAGGACTGTACAACTGCTCTGGGAAACTTGTTCCCATGTCTGTCTGTCCTCATGGTGAAAAGATTTTTTCTTAATTCCAGCCAGAAATATTTTTTTCAGCTTATTCCCAGACCCTTGTTGTCACATTCTGCACATCTCAACTCTTGAGTTTCAAGTCTTTTGTCAAATTATGTTTGGTTGTTTTTGTCAACTGTAAAGCGAGGAAATGATATACATTTTTCTTCTATTAATTAATATATAGACAAAGTAAAAGCTTGTAAGTGCTAAATTGAGTTTTCTGAGCAAAGCAGGAAAAGAAACATAAGAAAATGAAGCCAAAACATCTTAAGGTTTTCAATTAAAATAATTTTTCAACTTAGTTCATAAAATAGATGATTTATGTGGGTATGGATGGAAAACTTTCAAAAACAAAAGAATATAGACTTTGGCAAGAATAGGTCAGAAAGAATCTCCCTTACCCAGATGTAAAAAACAGCATCTCTTCTACTTCTGAAAACTCTTATGGTTTTCTCTGAAACCCTGCTCTTCCTAGGGAAGTGCCCTATTACAACAGGAGTAAGAAGACAGATGTTTTAAGATCCCTCCTACATGTACACACCCTCTGGCTCCATGCGTTTTCTTACGTGAAGACTACAGAGAGGATGTAGGCTTCCTATTTTGCTTTTTTGGGATCTGGAAGGGCAGTTAGAAACACATCTGTGCCTTATTTGCAGCATGTACAAAGACACCTGGGATGAATTTACAAATCAAGCTGAAATGTGCTAGTTAAGGAGAAACTAAGCCTGGGCTAAGCAAGGAAAAGCTATCTGAAGTGTTAATATGCAACTCTGTCTGTCTGAAAGCACACAGAAAAATTATGTATTATACTGAGAGCTAGTTTAAATGCTTATGTTTATATTGCTCAATATATAATTAAAATAACTTTTTTTTTAATTGAATGGAAAAATAATATGTAATAATGTAGTTAAGGAAGCATGCTTAAAAGGAGATAGTTTAGAGATAAATTGTTTGCATAGGAAATAATCTCTTCTCTTTAGAATTCTACTTCTGCCAAATAAATAACAATCTTTTTATCCAATACTCAGTCATTTGTTCTAATATGGAATTACTTTTCTGCTGGCACATGATTATTACACTAACTGTTTTTTCAGCTCAATGAACAAAAGAGAAGATTTTGAGATAGAAATCTTTTAGATCACTTGGGAGAGAGAATTTCTTTCACTCTAAAATCAAAGTTCTGTATTTAGAAGAGAATTTAAATCCATCTGTCATCCATAACAAGAAAATGTATGGTCTTTCCTGATTCCCCTAGCTTGCTTGAAACCCTAGAAAGCTCAGTTGAGATTCCTTTTTTTTTTTTTTAATCTTCTTCTCTTTTTATCAGATTTATTCAAAATTAGCTTTAAAGTTTATTAGTCAATCAATGTCATCAGTGCACAGGTAGTTTGCAAGGCTTTTAAATCTTGAACTGAAAGACCATTCAGTGAGATGGTTCTAGTTCAAACCATTCACTGTTCCTGAGTCTGTGAGACCCCTGAGAGAGCCCTGAATGTCCCTGTCTTATCTTCATAAATTATTTCCCTCAACATTTTTTTTTGTTTGTTCACATTTAATTATTTTAAATATATCACAGTTATTAACTTTAACCAAAGGTACTAATTAGCAGCTGTCTACAAGCACCATTAGAATAGTTAGCTGGTGTTTGCACTCAGATCTAATGCTCTAATGAAAAGTTGTTCAAAGAGCAACAGCTCCAAAGAAGCTGAGAAGGAACTGCACTAGACCATTTCATAGGATATCATTCAATCTCTGGACAACAGGCAACCAAGAAACTCACATCATGCTGAAGGAGATCCTGAGGGAAGGAGAGCATACATACTTAAGTAAAAAAAACTCGTAAGTACTAGAGAGAAGGAAAAAGCCTCTATACCCATGAAAAGGGCTGAGACTATTAGGGTTTTGTCCTTCCAGGAGTCCTATTTTGACATGAGAAGAGAATGTCTCACAAGAGCCTGGTTCACTGGGTTCATGGTCTGCAGAGGAATCTGGCACAGTTAACATACACCTGCCAGAAAGTCAGATGACCTTCTAGTAAGAAGGAACTTTTGATAATAACAGGCAATGGTTTAATAAATAACATCTCTCCAAATTAAGGCAAGTTAACAAAAGAAGACAAAAAAAGAAAGGGAAAGCATGAAAGCTGAAAAAAAAAGTCCGATAAGAAAAAGAGAATTGGTATTAAAAGGCCAGAGAGAAATCATTAGTCCTCAGCCCCTCCTCTTGCCATCAAGAGTAATGGCTGAACTTCTGCATCTAGGTCAAGGAATATTGCAGAGTATTGCTACTTCAGGCAACAACAGAGACTTTGGAAATTGCTTCTACCTTTTGTGGTGTTAGAGCAGAGAGTAGTGAATCTCATTTGACACAAACAACTACTGCTTCATACTACTCATGCCAGAGTGTTATAGTTTCTTGTAACATTCTGGCATGCTTGTGAACACTAAAGTGTGCACCACAAGTTTGTCACAGTCTACGTGCTCCTTAAGCTGCTCATCTAGCCAACCAAGCACTGTTTTCTCTTTAAAGGTAGACTGCTCAGCCACTTCTTCCTGCTTTTGCAATGAAGTAGAAAAGAGAAAATTCTGAACTATCTCCCATCACTGGCATAGTGTCAGCTGAAAGCTTTTCAGCTGTGCATGAAAGTCGCTCCAGTGTCTAGTCAATAGTGGACCTTAATTCCCTTCAAATCAGGACAGCAAGGCAAGGAGTAGCCATTCAGCCAGGATCATCTATATTCAAGTATTACACATTTTATTACCCTTTGGCAGAAATTTTTCACAAATTCAGCCCAAATTAAATAAACTTCAAAATAACTTCTGATTGTTTGGGGTTTTTTTCCACTAAGTATTTGCATTTTTTTTTTTCCTTGAGATACTTCTAATTTTTGTTAATAAAAATTATCTCAGAACTATATGGTTCAAATGTGAGTGTAGCTCATGCTCTCTCATTATAAGAATTTATTCTTTCTCTATAAGTGAAACAAGCAATGCTGATACAATGTTACTAATAGAAGTGTATCTACTTTCAGTGGTTGTGCTGAGTATGTACGTACCTGGATAGATGCAATAGTCCAGTAGAAGTTTTCAGTGAAGTTTCCAGTGGGAGTCAGAGGAAGTGGTGTGAGTTTTAGCCTAAAAGAGTGTCAAAGCTGTTTGGCACACAAATCAAATTAACAATAAATTAAGCAAATTGCTTACTCTTGTCTGATTTAGTCATGGCTTCAGAATAACATAGAGAATTCAAATTTAACCACCATAAAGTGAGCACGGATATATTCACTTTAAGGATACTGAATATGTGAATAGTCATGTGTAAAGATTACAGAGGGCAGAGACAAATATCTAATATATACATTAATATTTTTAAAGAAGCTGTAAAATATTTTTGAGTAGAAGTACTGCTACATAAGCTGAACATAAGGAAGTTCAATGCAGCACGAACATTTTTCTGCAATATAAGCCAGTTAAGGCTGCTTTAGAAAAGGGATAGATCAGATATGGCTCCTTCAGCTCAAATGTCTGATATGCATGTTATTTGGCTGTGTCCAAATAAGAGTGTCATGACATTGCCCATAGATTGCAAACATCAACCAAACCGTTCAAGCTACTTTGTTTTCTGAAATATCACTGGGAAAATTAAATAACCATTGAAAGAATAACTTCACTTCCATCAGTGCCTTTCTGCTTCTTAGAAGTATGGGAACTGGGTTATTCCAATGTCATTTCAATTCTTTGTTCTTTGTAAGAGGACTATCCCAAACAGTTTGCTTAGGAAGTGAAATCTTATTGCATTAAATTGTCTTTCCACATTATGTTGCTGTCAAAAAATGATGATGTATATAAGCCATAAAACATTGCAAATTTGTTTTCTTTAGAAAGCTTTTCAATTGTGTCTATGTGTCATTTCCTAATCTTCTTCTATGTAACATCTAGGAATTGCAGGGCAATGAGAGGCACACAGATTGCTTGCTGGCTTTTTTATTTCTTCTCCTGAGATTTCACTACTGATTCCAGCAAGTTTAACATAATCTTTGTGCAAACAAATATTCTCTTTTGTCTTACTAAGCCCTATCTATCAAGCCCATTTCAAGAGTACGGATGTGAACAATATAATGATATGCATTTTGAGATGTTACAAGCTATGTTCAGGACAAGACTGCTGATGCGTCTTATAGAAGCATATAGAAAACCAGTGCCAAATTGACATTTCATAGCCCAGTTACAAAATGGTTCATTGATTTTCCTAAACATATGCACAGAATGTATTATAACCAAGAAGAACCCAAAATATGAAGTAATTATTTCAAATTCAGTATTAGAAAATGTTATAAAGAATCAAATAAGCAAGCAAAATTTTATAAGGATTAATACTAAGAAAATGCACAACAGTGATATTTTAATGGTTTCAGTGTTATTGTTTTATAACTATATTAATGCTTATTTGTTATCTGGCAAATCCTTTAATTTATACAGCAGTCATAATAGTTGTATTTTATGAATAAAAAACAGGGCCAAAATATTTAAGAAAAAAATGTAGGCTGATAAACATGAAAACTAATAAACATAGCTTTTCTTTTAAATATCTTTTGTGGGAAAAAAATTGGAGCAAAAATATTTATGATGTGAATGTGCAGATTGTTATTCTATCCAGTTCTGAAATCTTACTGAGTTTGAACCCATACCAAACCAGATATATTTCTTCTCTCATATGTATTATTTTTATATTATTTTTATTAGCAGATAATCTTAAAAAATCATGCCCCTGGGGGTGGTAAAGCAAATTTACCCATTACTTTATAATGCAGATCCTCAAGGGGATTTCAAAGATTTTCAGAACTAGCACACTATTTCAGAAGCTTTAGAAAATGGTTTATGTTTATATTTGTCTTTTTTTTTTTTTTTTTNAACTCTTGACAGGTCCCTGGTTTAAAAGTATAGTACAAAGAAGCACATGTATATTCATAAAGAGTAAAGTGCATTTGGGCTAGGCTAGATAAAGCATTTTTTATCGCACTTATATTTCTTTGTATATTTAAGAGATTTTACTGGTCATGAAAATGAGAGATTTATAGTACAGCCTGGTTCAAGGCAGAGTGCTGACATCTCTATACATCTCTGCAGAATGCACTCCATTCCCAACTTACATCGCCTCTGTTGCTCAAATACTTGTTGCCTACATTTTCCCTGTGCCGAGGCTGTTTAGACTTGTGTTGAGTTGTGTGGCAGGTTTTGAACCAGCCTTCCACTGAAGAGTAGAATAAGATCACCAACCTAAATTTACATTTTCTCTAGCCTGGAAGTAATGTAAACGAAACATTAATCTTCTCTTTGACTACTTCAGTGATGCTAGAACCTACACTCATTTTCAAATCGAAGGTATGTCTACTGCACTCTCACACCTTCCTGAGTGTCAGTCAAACCTCCTCTGAATGAAGCATCCAAAGGTACTTTTCTGCTTTCTATAATAAAGCTGGTGTGTACATGGGAAATCTGGGATTCCATGGAGACCTCATTTTCTATTTTGTTATGCCAGAAAAAGGTTTATTGCTTAAATACACTGAGATATCCTTGCTTAAGGGTAATATGTGTGTTGTGAAAAATCTTTGAGAGCAAAGAAAGCCCTCTGGAGTTGAATCTATAGGAAAAGAGGAACCAAGAGAGCTTGGCACTTTGAGGCCGATGAAAGCCTTTGACATTGAAACTTTGCTATAGTCTTAATACTTCCATGAGAAAAAAGTCAGGAGTTTCACATCAGTTTAATAAGAAATAATTTTCTATGTCCTGTTGTGGAAAATTTAACTCTTTTCTTTTGCAGTTATCCCTCAAGATCTGGTTTCTGATCCTACTTGATACCTGAACCAGATAACCTAAAATTACAGTCAATATTTGAATACGCCAGATGATAAGGTTCAGTTAATCAGAGCAGAAAAACTTTTTCAAAATCTTATAAATTATTTATATATAGATTAGAAAATTCCTTCTACTCAAAAGTTCATACAATTTAGCTGCTTAATGTCCTCATGTATAGCTTAATTTGGGTGATACACAATGAGAAGACTCTTGGATATGTGGAAAAAAAATGTAAATATTTTTTCCAGATCTGAACTCTTTTTTTTTAGAGGGAAAAAATAGAAAAGAGGTATGTATCCATGTAATAAATTCAGCATAAAGAAATTCCCTTTCCAATTTAAAATATAAACATTAAAACTTTGTGTATGAATTAATGTATTTGTCTGCTGACACAAACTCTATTTAATAACCTATTCTGAGAATGGAGTTATATTTTCTGCTTCCTTTTATTTTAGAAGAACTTAAAGTAGTCATTTGCAGAGCTCTGGCTCCTTGATCTGAATCACTCTCTTCAAGTTATACAGCACAGTTTATTTCTAGCAATGACTAAAGCTTTCTCTGACACCTTAAGTTGTATCCAGTTTCATCAACTCCAAAACCCTTAAATTTTCACTTGGTTCATCACAAAGTGAATCAGGTTTATTCATTTTACCCGCAGCCTCATAACTCCTTCATTCTTCTTCAGATTCAGCTGTACTGGAGGGAAAGGGAGAAATCCAGTTGATTTCTCAGAAATGGTTCATTTAGTTTGTAAGATGCATTGAACATATATTTAACTAAGGTACACATTTACGGAATAAAAATTTAGCAAATTATATAAACTGGCTTGTTAAACTCAGAATAGAATACAATTCAAATCGTATTAATTGCTTTTATTTGGTGCTCTATTTTTTATTAATTCCGGGGTTTTTCTGTGATCTATAGGAATGAAGAACACTAGCTCATCATACTTACTTGGTAAGTTCAAGGAAAGAGAGATTGTTCAGATTGTTCAGAGTTTCTTGCCACCAACTTGAGATTTTACATTTTGCTGGCACTCCAAGCTGCACACCAAGGCTGTCTGTGAGAGTTCCTGGCACTTTACTGTATGGATCTGTTCCTTTGCAATCTAACAGCATGGTGTAATCCTTTATGAAGTATTTCTGGTACAGAAGAGGATTGATTTTTACAGCAATAACTGCATCTTTCCCACATCTTCTCTCCTACAGGGTCTAAAAGTTAAAGGTACAAAGAAGAGTGTCTTGGATATTAAGGTTAGCTTAATACAGATGAACTGATCTTAATGCTTTTTACTTTCATCTGTACAGTAATGACTGAGTAAATTTTAATGTAAATCTCCTTTAAAAATTGTAATTTATCCTTTAGAAATGTAATTTGAACTACACTGTTAAATATATAATTGTTTATTGGTAGATAGCTTGAGGGAAGGAGTGCCATCCAGAGAGACTGAGACAGCTTTGAGGTGTGGGCCCATGTGAACCTCCTGAAGTTCAACCAGGCCAAGTGCAATATCCTGTACAGGTGTCAGGGCAATCCCATGCCCAAATACAGGTTGGGCGCAGAATGGATTGAGGGCAGCCCTGAGTAGAAGAACTTGGGGGTGCTGGTTGATGAGAAGATCAATATGAGCCAGCAATACGCTCTCACAGCCCAGAAAGCCAACCACATCCTAGGCTGCATTAAAAGAAGCAGCAGACAATGGGCAGCAGATGATTCTGCCCTTGTACTTTGCTTTGGTGAGACCCTAGCTGTGTCCAGCTCTGGGGACCCCAACATGGACGAGTCCAGAAGGGGCTCACAAAGCTGATCAGGTGGCTGGAACACATCTTCTATGAAGACAGCCTGAGAGTTGGGGTTACTCATCCTGAAGATGAGAAGACTCCAGGGATTCCTTATAGCAGCTTTTCAGTACTAAAAAGGACCCTTAGGAAAGATGGGCAAGGACTCTTTTTCAGGGAGTGAAGTCGTAGGACAAGGGGGAACAGTTTTAAAGTGAAAGAGAATAGATTCAGATCAGATAATAGGAAGAAATTCTTTACTGAGAGGGTAGTGAGACATTGGAACAGGTTGACCAGGGAAGCTGTGGCTGCCCCATCCCTGGGGTACCTTTTCAAGCCAGGGTGAATGGGGCTTTGAGCAACCCAGTCTAGCAGAAAGTGTCCCTGCCTATGGCAGGAGAGTTGTAACTGGATGATCTTTAAGGTTTCTTCCAAGTCAAACTGTTCTATGAAATATATAATGATATGAGGAATGCTAGATATGAAGCTTTACTGAAAAGCATTTGTTCAATTACATGAATTTGAAGGGTACAGAACATGGCATCCTACTGTTAAGAAAATGGGTGAACAATACATTCTCATATGTTGTTCTGTTTGAGAGGTATTGAGTTTAGTCAATTAAGCTTCAGAAAACAGACCTTTTTGATTGTAAGACTATTCTTGACACTATGAAAAGCTTTGCAGAATATCATATACTTCCACCAATGTGCACTTTTTAAAAATCCTATTCAGTATTACACTTCTATATATATATACTGAAAGTTTGAAGGTTGAAAATAAGATTTTTTTTATCATAGCATAAAATCTAATATCAATACTTCAAGTGCTGCAAGCTATTTTAGATTTCCTACAGAGATTAAAAAATTAATTTATTATACAATAGAAAATTTTCTTCTAAAACTCAGTATTAATATGAGAAACATAAAATTTAACTTCACATATTGTGCCTTTTTCTTAAATTGCTGTCAGACAGATGCAACTTGTCTAATGTAGTTTCTGCCATGAATGAATTTTCTCTGACTCTTGGGACTGAGGCTAGCTTGTTCTACATATAAGAGGAACTGGCAAGTTTGCAAATGTTCTAATTACAGAAGACAGATGTCATGCTAGGTTTGAGTGTTATAATAACTCAGAAAGAGGTAGATTGCAGGAGTGAAAAGATGGCATGATATAGATTATGCCTTTGCCATTGCTACTTTAAAGGACAAATTCATAGTAGAACAGAAAAGTTAAGTTCTTGACACCAACTGTTAAATTAGTTATTTTGAGCATATTTAAATATAATTGTCTTCTACAGCTTTTTTTCAGTAAGTATTCTGACTATATAATTCCTAAATTCACTGTGATAAATTTTATGTATTTTTCCCATAAATTATAGAAAATAATTAATTAACATTTTTATTTTCCATTTTTCTTCTGTACAACACCATTTTATATTTTCCCGGGGTCATAGTTTACTTTCTATAATGTGCCTGAAGGAAACACTGTGTATATTTAAGGCACACTGCAAGTAGAAATTATACTGGCATTAATTTACCTATCCAAAATTCATATACTACTTGCATTAACCTCTTCCCAACACTAAGACAACTTATTTTAATGATCCAAGCTGCAAGATAACTGAATACCTGACCTGAATCACAGTGGCTATATATGTAAGATAGTATTAAACTGTTCTTATTCACTGGTATTTGTAGTTCATGGGATTTATGAATATTTTATGTAGATGGAAAGCAAGATAAAAAATATTAAGACATACCTGAATTTCACCATATACTATGTTTTGTTTTCTTTTTATCCTCTATTTCAAAAGCACTATAGTGCTATGCCTTTGTTATGCCTCTCATTCTCATTTTATAGTATCTGCCTTGGCCCTTTTGTGGTTTTGAATGTGTTTTTTTAGCAGGGTAGTGTCCAAAATTCAATAATTATCAGAATTACTCCAAGACTATTGAAAAAAATTAATGGTTCAAAATTAAAACAAACAAACAAACAAAAACACACACACACACACACAAAAAAAAAAACACACACACACAAAAAAAAAAACAACAAAAAAACCAAAAAAAAACCCCAAACAAAAAGAAATCTCAAACCTAATGATTCTCTACTTCTCAGCCATCCATAATAGATAGACCCTTGGCTTCAAAGTGAAATTTCTCTTCCTTTTCACATGCTGAGGCACATAGTAATTTCCATCTGAATTTCAGGCTATTGCAGCCACATCACAGCTACATCTAGCTTCATTCAGAAGTTCTAAGCTCATTTCAGTATAAAAGCTGCAACAGGAGATTGTTGCTATATTCAGATGGGAATGGGATTGCGATTAGGGGCTTCTAAGGCAACTGACAGATCTGCTGCCTTTATCAAGTAAAAATGTTTCAATCACGTTACCTTACTGGAACTAGTTTATTATGACCGAAAAATCTTATGAGTTTATTACAAAGGTCAGATATTAGGGAAAAAGCTAGCTGGAATAAGAAAAGACAGCTGAAAAATGAGCCAATCCAAGAAGGACTGTAATGTTGAAAACATTTAGTCTCCAACATATTACAAAGAGCCTTTCCATTCCATAAAGATAGATAAGGATTTGGTTCGTCTTCTTGTGAAGTGGTTCTGGAAAGTTTAGTGCATAAACTTAAAAACTTACACCAAATGGGAACCTCAGCAGTGAATAAAGTAAATTGAAACTTAGTTGTGCGGGAGACTGTCAAATAGGCATATTTCCTTTAGTTTATGCAGAATACAAAACGTATTTTTAAGAATTTTGTCAAATTCACTAGCTATTGTGAGTTACTTGCTGCTGCTTTAAACCATTTCCCATAGCTGTGATACAAATGACCTTATTTTGTAGCCTAATGGTTTTGGTTCACAGCTCTCTGTATCTCTGTTTTGGAGACTAACATATGATTTTTTTTTTACATTGATCCCAGTATTTCAGAGAAGAGATAATTAATGTTTTGCATTGTGCATTTTGGTCTTCGTTTGTTTTGGTTTTTTGGTGTTTTTGTTTGTTTGTTTGTTTGTTTGTTTTTCTCCAGAGATTTCAGAAATGTTTTAACTATAATCTGGAATGCAAAGGACTAGTATGTGGCACAATTTCTTTTTGGTCTTAATTAAAGTGTTCTATATGCTGAATAAAGCTCCCACACTCCTGGAGCCTCTTATTTGTGTTAATCAGCTCCTAATGCATAGCTGTGTTTGTTTCCATACAAAGATTAGATGTGTAAACAGTTTTTTAAGTTTAATTGAAAGCTGTGCAAGGTCATTTTGGTTATGTTTCAGACTGGTTTTCAGCTGAGACACAGTACAGCATGTCAGCTTTTTGAGACACAAGTTGCAAAGCCTTAAAAACAGGATAGCTAATTGCTCTGAGTTTCTCCAACTGATTTATCCTGTTAATGTTTCCAATTAACATATACTTTTGTTTTTCTTTGCAGTATAAATGAAATAGAGGGAGCAGGAGTGATCTACTCTGAAATTATCTGAGATACTTTCTCTAGATAGTGAGTTGCTACCAACAACCATCCTTACAGTGAGCTCTGCTGCCTTTCCAGTTGATGCCAACACAAGTTTTCATCCTTGTGTGCCTCCGTAAAGAGGTATCAATTTTCTGCACAGTGCAGCATACACCCATGAAGATTTTGCCATCTAGCCCATAAATAGAAATAGCTCCCATGACTCAACATATCCTTCTTAGCACAATTTGGAAGCACTTGATATTTATACCCTTCTTTCCTGTAAAATAATATGTGGGGAAAAAAAAATCGATTAAGAACCCTGATTATTAATTTCAAATACTAAGTCTTTGGTCCCTTCAAAGCTAAGTAGCACAAGTTAATAATCATAGACTGCAACAAAACAGACAGCCACGTAGGTCCTTTTGTTTCCAACTGTGGAGGCCATGTAGTGAAGAAAAACTTATGACCTACAGCTTTAAATCTTCAATTTCCTTTATTCTTTGCTTCCCTGCTGCTATTGCAATACTGGCTCCATACCCACTTTTGGCACCTCACTGAGGAGTTTTAGGGGAGCCATGGGTTCACTGGCCTAAGAAAATGAGTGGTTTCATCATTGTGGCAAGAAGTAAGAGATGCAGATCAACTTGCAATAGTCCTGATAAATCTGTTATTTATGGGAGAAAATTGTTAAAAGAGAATAGTAAAATGCAACATACTTTTTTTTCCTTACTTATTCTTTCTATTAATAGGTGAATAACTATATTTTTCAGAGGCAGTAGAGCACTGGATATCATTTTTTTTAATCTCAAATTATATGTATGGCCTTATTTTAAGAACACAGATAAAAGTTAATAAATTAGAAGACTACGCAATATTAAACTTGATCTGAAGGACTTTGTTGCTGTGGTGTATTACCTCTGACATGCAGCCACCCACTCAGCCTCTCATTCATTCCCTTATACTGTGGGATGGGGAGAAAATAAAAAGAAGACAAGAAGACTGATTAATCAAGAGTCTTAATACTGTCTAAAAGGGAAAGCAAAAGCTGCATGCACAAGGAAAATTAAAAAAAAAAAAAAGAGGAATTAATGCACTACATCCCATCAGCAGGCAGATGTCCAGCCACTTTCCAGAAAGAAAAGCATCAGTATATATACCTGTTGCATGAGAAGATAAATACTATAGCCACAAACATCACCCCTTCGTCCTCTCCACCCTGAGTTTTCACTGCAGAGCACATTATCACATACCATGCAATACGGACTCATCCAGACAGATGAGGTTATTGTGCAGAGTTTTACATGTATAAACATATCAGCGTAAATTCTCAGATCTTTTGGGTCTTTTTCAGTGAACTGAATGGTATTACTCAGATAAGCATGCAGATATATTTTTACAGAAATGTTTAAAAGAAATTTTAAATTCCTATGCAATCTTAAAAAATCTATTGTCTTTAATTTGTGAAAAATATGAACAATTAATTAATAATTTCTACATATTAAATGGCATTTCTTCCCACTTCATTCAGTCTTCATTTTCTCTCTAAATACATTTGTTTGTTTTCTCAAATTTATAATTTTCATGTCAGAATCTTTAATTTTGAAGAAAAATCTGTTTCATTTATTTTGAATTACAAGAGAAAAATATAAAAATTGAAGAAGGATATAGAAAAAGCAAGAAGAAAAGAATCCTGAATACATCTTTTGTAGCTTAGCGTTACAGATGCATTGATACAGAAAAAGAAAATAAAAAGGACGCAAAAGGGGAAGTAATAGAAAGGTGAAAGGAAAAGTGAAATAAACATGAACTTCATTTGCCATGCATCAAATGTATCGTGAGCTCCAAATGCAATAAATATGTATTTGTTCTCACTTCAGAATTATATCTGCTCATTTTCATAAGCTCTTTTCACAATTAAAATATAAAATTAAATGTTTATGATCTCTGAACATTATATCTTGTCTGTCTAGATGAATTAATAGCTAAATGTGCATTTGTATAAAAGAAACCTCTATAAAGTACAGATTACCTAACCAGAGGTTAATTACTATAAATTATTGATCTTGAACATGGTTCAAAACATCCAACATAATTAATTAATCTATACTGCCTTCTAACATGCATTATTGTAGACTGCAAGAAAGAATGTTAGGAACTAGAAGTATAATTCAAATAACAGAAAAAGGTAAATAAACTTCAACCAAAGTACTGAATGAAAATTATTATCAAGGAGTCTGAAGACATCAAGGAAAACACAATATTGCAGAAGAAAAAAAAAATGAATGCTTTCAAATTATGTTAGAAATCTTAGAAATAACATAGTCTTATAAGAAGAAAGATGGAGTAATGCTTTTCACAATGATTAGGAAAGTGCTGATAGGATAGGTAGAAATTTTCAATAAATAATTTATGTATTTGGAAAGAAACAGGAATATATCACATAAAAATGATGAAGAGCTTTATTTTCCATTAGTAAAGGAATGTAATATTCCAGTGGGGATTTATAGGGGATAAACAATTTTAAATCATCAGGTCTTGATAACTTGCATAGGGGACTTATAAAAGAGCTGAACGAGAAGATGTGTGGCTTGCTGAAATCTATTTTTAATGAATGTTGATATACTACAGATATTTTACTAAGCAGACATAGAGCTAATGCTGTACAAAATATTCAGGAAGGGCAAATGGGATGATTCAGATTGTAATAGCAATTATGTGTTTCCATTAACTTTGAGGATATATTAGTATCTGATTTGTTAAAAAATAATTAAAGAATGATATACAATGGATTAATGTCGATGTAATTTTAAAAGACTGACATAAAATAAATTATTAATAAAGTATTTTACAGATCAGAAAACCAGATACAAGTCTTTTCTAAGAACATACAGTAAGTATCTCACAATTTCTTGGAGAAAAAAAAGAGGTGGCAATGGGAACTCTTCACTGAATTACAGAAACTTTAAAAGTGCTGCATGATCTGGAGAGATTGGTCCCTTTTGTAGTTTCATAAGTGACAAGAAAGTTAATGGAACTTCACTGTTCATGATTTCTGGATAACACTAAAAAGATGAAGGAATCACCAGTCACATGGGAGAAATATAGTCAACATAAGCAAACAGCATTTGAACAATGGTAAAATAATAGGAAAAATAAATAAGGGCCATATAGATGAAATGGAGATGATGTTTTTTAGAGAGGGAAAAAGAGAAGTGGATGACTAATAAAATTGCTACCAGTGCATTATTGTAAAAAGAACTAATATCATCATTGGCCATGTATAACAACAAAGGAGTAAATAGGCTGAGAAAGTCACATTACTCATGATAACAAATTAACTCAGAAACTGTTACTAGTTCTTAAAATGCCAGTAATACACCTTGCCAACCTGATGGAAAATAGCATTGTAAGTGACAGCGGAAATTTATAACTTTGTGGTTTTGAAGAATTAAGTTTTTTAGGTATAAACTGTTTTACAGAGCAAAAGGAATATTACCAGTAGATCAGCAGTAATGAAACAAACTTCTAGGAGTATTTGTTTTATAATATCATATGTACTAGAAGCTGAAGCACCCTAATGTCATTTAACAGATACATGAAAATAGTAGTGTTATGTACTGTTCTTTATATTAGAACAAATTATATTTTACTACAAATATACATATATTGCTGAAAACAAAGAAACTATAAAGGATTACTGACATGGACCTAGACTGTTCTTTTGCTGTAATGACAATACAAGTTGACTTATATCAAGATGAAAATAATACTAACGTGAAAAAGAGATTAATTTCAAGGTACTGGTCTGTATCATCTCACTTTTGTTAGATGACATCTGAAGGCTGCTTTTAAGATTAAGTTAAATGACAGTGCACGGCACGACAAGCAGCTAAATGTTCTCACACTTCTGGTTCCCTGCAAGTCATCAGCCACTGAAGATATTGATTACAAAGGAGAATGATGCATATTGCTAGCAAATCTGACAGCAGCATTCTCGCGCATCATTCAGTATTGAATAGCATAAAGCTACTTGTCAAAGCAGAAAATGTCTCATCTGAGTTTCTGTCCACAAGACCTTGCCAATTATTATCTGTTTCATGAATTTTAAAGCTATAAAGAATAGTTAATATCTTAAAGTACTGCCAGAAATACTATTGTGGAAAACAAAAAATATATTGATCTAAAGGAAAAGTAGTTTGCATGTGTTATGTGAAATTGCCCTAGTGTTTCATTTTATTCAGTCTCTTCTTGAAGTGTTATATGTAAAAAGAACATCCTTTCTTTCTGAAATATACCAAATGTTTCTGATGACAGCAGCTTTCAGACAACTTTAAGGATTAATTCAAGATAATTTTCAATCTTCTTCATTGTGGCATATTAATTTTTCTTTTGTAAAGCATCATTAAAAAAAAAGACTTTAAAATGGCCTTATTTAATGTCTAGTGGGTGTTTAATTCAATTAGTGTTAGTCCTTGTCCTTTTCATAATGAAATGAGTTTTGCCTTAAATACAACCAATAGTTTATTTCTTTGGAAGTTATTTGTTTGTTTGGTTGCTTTTTTAATATCAGCTTCTTAATTGCCATTTACTCATTCTGTTATTTTGTTATCAGGAGATTAAATAAAACAAACTGCTCTCATTGCTGTTTCACTGTCAGACAAAAAAGAAAATATTCAAGACAGAATGCTGCACTCAGAACACTGTAGGACTACTTGACCCTGTTTATTATCTTAGCATTATTTCAGATACCGTTAAATCAGGATAAGGTTATCAGGTTGCCATTGCTCCAGTGTTCTGTGAACAAAAAATACTTTCCAGCATCTAGTGGAGCTCTTTCTTTCCTATTTCCAAAACACATGGAAATCGTAATCACTTTGACCACTGAACTATGTGGTGAAAAATAAAAATTAAACTAACATCTTAGCATCCTGATGCTGTCCTGAAACCTTCTTTTTAAGAGAAAGGAAGGAAGGGGAAGGGAGGTAGTGAGGAATGGGGAATGAGCTTTATTTCTATTGCAGGACAACCTGTATCTCTTTTAAAAAAAAAAAAAAATTCAAAAAAGAAAAATTGCTAAACACATTCTCATTAAAACCCTTAAACACGTAAGATTTCAATACTTTCTGCTTCATAAAACATAAGTGAAAGGAGGGGGGGAAAAAGAAGATATATTATTTGTTGCATTTTCTTTTTCTTTTTGTGATGTAAATTTCTTCTTACTGGAAAAAAAAAAAAAAGTAGTTCCTCATATGAGAAATAAGATAATATGTGTGCATTAATATAATGCAGTGTCCAGAAATTAATTCATGGTGGTAAAGGAAAATAGTAAATGAAGAGTTTTGGGAATCTAACAAGTCTTGAAGTAATGAAAATATTAAATACAGCAACATAATTATGTAGTATACCTTGCTCAAGTCAATAGCTTGCTTTATTAGGGCAGTATAGAGAATGACAGCTTCACAAAGTAATAGTCAGTCATTAATCCATTAGTAAGTCACATCAGTGCCACAAAAATTATTTCTTTTTCTCCCCTTTCACTCATGCAACTACAGTCCTAGGGCAAAGCAGGTGATAACAACAAGAAAAATAATTTAGTATGTAGATTGTTTGTTCCTAATAATATAGATATCAAATTTTATAGAACAATGAAGAATCCACTACCTAGTGGGGTAAAAAATATATATATTTTTTACAGATATATCTTTTTTTACTCACAAGGTAGATACCTTGGGGAAATTAATTAGGAAATGTAAGTTCAAAGTACATTGTGATGTGTTTGTAGCAAACCAGTTCTGCTTTCTTACTTGGAGAAATTAATGGTAAAGATCTATGGTGGTATCTCCTCAAAACAAAAGATACACTGAAGAGGCAGTGTTATACCTCATGACAGGCTATTCCAGTTCCCAACTACTTTTAAGGAACTGACTCTAACCTTTGAAAGAAATAACTAGAAAAAAGCAAATGGAAGACATGAAACAGATCTTCCCTACATTTATCATGCCATTTGTTCTCTTAATAATGAAATTGGTGTAATTGCTTTACTAGACTTTCTGTATTTGTGTGATCCAAATATTGGGCACAAAAAGAATAAGCTCTCTTGGTGTAGCATATTTAGCCTCAGAAAAGAGACTTCAAAAGCTAAAATTAACTTCTCTTGAAAAATATTGTGTTTTGTTTCCCTAAAGCTGAGAGCTATTAGTATTATTTAAAGTTCAAAAAGAGTCTTTATTAGCAACAAAAGGATAATGCATTTCTGAAATATTAAGACATAAAAATACATGATTTACATCACAAGAACTTTACTTAATATTATTGTAAACAAGTTAGGGGGTGATAAGAGCAAAGTAGGCATGGATAGCTTCCCAATATGCTGTGTTTTTGTCTTCTGATGTAGCATTATCATAAGAATAATAATAGCATAATTTGTCTGCCAAGATGAATTAATATGTAGAGACCCAACTTAATAAAAGCTCACAGTGGTTCAAGAATTAAATTGTAGAAAGGAATTTGTTCTACTTAAAAGTAAATTTATGAATAAAATCTATTAAGTGCAATGCAATGCATTATGAACTTTAATGGTGTGGGTGGAAAAACCCTAATGATTAAAAAAAAAAAAAAGTCAATTTGAAACAGTAAGACTTGTTACATATTTGAATTTTTTTGTGGAAAAATAGTTACATACTACAGACATGACATTGCAGTAGCCATACCAATAATTCAAGGCAGTATCTTATTTTTTTAAAGAATGTTACTGTTTTATTAAATGTCTGGTTGATTTTCTGGTTATTGAAGACTACAAATAGTAGGTCAATAAAAACAATGTCAGTCTTCTAAGAAGACTTAGTGATGATTCTAGAAATCATAATTTTATTTATCTTGAAATGCTTTGGTAAGTTGTTTACAGCACTGTTGTCTATTTATTCATCGACATAATATTATTAGTGTTCTTGTATATATGTGTGTTATTATTAATTCATTAAAAAAATAAGTATAATCAGAGGATGCAGAACAAATACAGGGCAAAGCAATATTAAATCATTTAAATCAAATAAGCTCAGTAACTGAAAGTCTCTGAAGAACATTACATCTGTGTGAGCTACTTTCTTTTAGGCTGTGTTACGTAGCATAACATATAGGGCTGCAGTTGAATGTAGCAAAATAATATTGTCTGAAAGATCTTAATACTCACCCAATAAATCAATGGAGTAATGCAGTCCATGGCTAAACATTTTTGTTTGTTTGCTATGCTTCTAGGAGCCATTAATCTCAATGGATAGAATTGCTTTGAAAGCAAATTAGTGTTTTCTTCAAAACCATTTTTTGTTTTCATCAGCAATAATTCTTACCCCTTTACCAGGGCTGTCCCCTAGCTGGTTAAGGAAGCAGACAAAAATTCATGTGGGGAATATCCATGGTGACCCTCTCAATGTTCAGGGAAGCGTAAGTCTATCAATAGTTTTTCCCCTCAAAGACACGAACATCTCTCCCTATCTGTGAATAACCACTCAAGTCCTCCAGTCATACAGCAAGGAGAACACACAGCAATAGATAAATAGATTTGAAACACTGTGTACCGATCTGTCTATTGATAAGTTACAGAAAACATTTTTGCCTTGTTCTCGTCATGCTCCAAATGGTACAGTGAAATCAAAGGTTTTTGCAATATATCTAGGTAAAGTCTTCTGGTGTTTGAGCTAAGTTCTCTATGTTTTCTTTTCTCTTTACTCCTATAAGGAATAATAGAACATTGTATCATTTTTTTTCTATAAATGATTTTTATTATACTTAGGACATTATATATTTTTCCATCACATTCAATTAGTATTCATGTAATAGCTTCACAGCTTAGATATATTTAGGTCGGTTTTGTTTCTTTTTTTTTTTTTTTTTTTTCAAAAAGTAC
>VZRU01014308.1:111429-141021 GCA_013398155.1 Pedionomus torquatus
TATATATTGTATACTCCCTTTTTCCTAATTTTCCTTTTTTTATTATATTACTTATATTTTCATTAAAGTAGTTTAGTTTGTTCTAAACTCTTGAATCTCTTTAACTCCTTCCTCTCCTCTCTGACCAAAAAGGGGGGAGGGGGGGACATCTGTCACTCGGGTTTTGGTGGATTTGGCTGAAACCACAACACTAAGATAGAAATGGTTCCAACAATATACAAAAAATATTAATATGAATATTTTTCCTCATCTTTCATTGAACTTTCAAGATTTTAGTTGTCTTTCAAACTCCAGAGAATTTATAAAAAAATAATACAGAAAAGAAAATACTGTTCAATAATGGTAATTTCACAATTCAAATCTCTGAAGAACAAGATTAGATGTTACAACTAACTCAATTGAGCTTCACCTTCAATTTTAGTAATAATAAACAGAAACATCCCAAAAAGTCCCTCACAAATCATGGCTTGGATATCAAATGATTTTTTTAATACCTGGTGAAAGATGATATATTAAACGTAGTTCTTGATTTATCAGGGCCCCAGTGTGCTAGTCAAAAGGTTATAATTAGGCAATTTGGTCTAAAAAATACGTGTACAAGACTTAAAAGATGCTGAATAAGTGCCTTCACCTCTTGTGTTTCAATTACTTTTTCAGTAAAATAGGGATTAGGAAGATAATCATCTCATTTGTAAGCAGTTTGAGTTCTGCAAGTAAAGAGCAATTTTCTAATGCAAGGTGTTACTCTCAACATCAATGACAATTAGATTTGATCTCGAGAAATGTAAATTAGGAGTAGCTCTGCTGATTTTAATGAAATCATACTAGTTTGTATTATCTGATCCTTAGAAAAAACTGACTAAGAAGCTATGGTAATCGAAATGCAGAAAGAAATATGATAATTGTTAAATAAAACCAGACAAACAAATATTTCACAGATTACCTGGATTACTCATGCTAGGGTGTATTTTAATAGCACTTCTGTCAGTCTTTCTCTCTGTGAAATGTGCTAGAGGTAGAAGCACAGGAGAAAACACAGAAATAATGTGATGTGCTATGTTATATTGTTTTACATTCTATTGAAATTAAGAAAAAGTAATTATTACAAAAAGAATTCTCAATTGAAAGAAACCAATGAAAATGCTGGTAAAGTCTGAAATGTTTTTCTAAATATTTCTTTAGCTCAGTTGAGAGCTTCGTTGATTTGCATGTTATGTAAGGTAAACAGGTATATTTGCCATACTATTACTACATTGATGCTTTTTATTAATAAGTATGACTGAAAAATCTTATAAAACTGAAACGCTATTAAGATTATTCTAGAAATAGTGGTGCAAATTTATGTTCTGGAATTTAAAATTATTGTTTTACTTTGTTTTGGAGGATATATTAAAATTAGTTCACCTAGAAAATGTCAAAGTTATCTTATGAGCCTTTTTCACCACAAAACCAAGATACTGCTGCCATACCTCTAAAGTCTGTCTTTAGATATTTAGATCATCAGAGAGAGATGGTCGGGAAACTGTCTAGTATATGGCTCATTAACAAGAGCTTTGTTGTGTTTTTTGTTGTTTTTTTTTTTTTTTTCTTATTTAGGGGTAAAAAGTTTTGGTTTTGCTTCTGAATTCTATAGCAGACTGAATAAATAATATAGTAAATAACTGTCTTGACTTGGCAAACTTGGACAAAAACAGGTCTCAGATGAAAGCCATGGTTCAGTTGAGATTTGGTCTATGATTTTTAACAAAAGAATCTTTAAAAATTTGTGGTTAACCTTCAAAAAAAAAAGTCTTGCCTGATGTTGCTGATGTTCACAAGTGATAGTGATCTTGTATTTTAAACAAGATAATCTTAAACAGATTACTCTTGTAATCTTAAACAGATTACTTGCAAAATTCCAACTATAAAAAATGCAAAAGTCCTTAAATCAGTAACACAGCTGAACAGTTGTGCATCATTTTTAGCACAGGTGACAATACGGACCTCAGATCAGCAGTTAGTTCAGATCATGTTTTCACACACACAGAGAACTATGAATTTACAGCTAAAACCTATTTTTACAAATGCTATATTAAAAAATCAGGAACGTGCTCATAACCTCCAGTAAAAAGACTTTAGTTGCAAACAATTCACTGCACAATTTTTCATGATTGCAATCAATAGCCATTTTACCATTGAATTCTGTAAATAGGAATTCAGACATGTTTAATTGAAGTAGACTGTTATCTATGACATACAGTGTACGTCTGACAGGGCTTCACTACAATACTTTTTTTGTAGAATAAATTAAATACTATGTTCCTCTTGATATTTAAGCATTTCCCTTCAGATGGGCATAAATTCTGTTCAGATGTAGAATATTTTTTTATTTTCCATTGGGAAGGGAAAAAAATCAAAGAGTTTTCCATTTCTTATTTTTTTTAAAACAAAACAAAACTGAAGTCTGAATAGGTTTAGAACTGTTAGTCTAATTATGTTTAGGCATAAATAAGGGATTAATGTAATCATTCCTGGGCTGTATTTATTAATGAAAAACACCTACCTTTGATTAAACATAGATTTTTGATGCTGCCATTCAGACAGAAACCTTCATGCTTTGATCTCCAAGACCTTTTCTCTGTTGCTTTGTTTGGGACAAAGAAACAGATCCAAAGAACTGGATTATCCTTAGGGGATGTTTGAAACCTGGTTATGATGTCTATAAAAAAACCAGTGTGTTTACTTTCCCTAAAGAATTTTTTCAAATTATATTAAAACCTGACAAAATTGTATCTATTACTGTGTACAAGATTTCAGGTACATATTCCTGAGAAACTATCAATACATTTTAAAATCAGGTATGGTTGTGGGAATATTTTTATCAATTTCTGTAAAGGCAGTATAGAACAACAAAATATTAAATGATTCATACAGCATATACATGTTTTTTCCTCTTAATAGAAAAAAATCATTATTTGATCAATGAATTTAAAATGCAAATCTCCAGTTTTAAAAAGGTTTAGAGTTGTCCAGAAAAATCTAGCTCCACATATACTGGATGAATTTGACTGAAAGATGTTCAGGAAATAAACACTTTTAACATTAAACTACGTTGCTTAAAACAGAACACTATTTACATTTAATCAATTATCATTTAAACTTTAATCATTTGCGTGGTCGGAATGTGCTCAATGTTCAGAGTTGCAACTCTGTTGAGCTGAAGTCTTGAATAATTTAATGTTGGAATATTCATGCTTGGATGACAAAAATCAATAAAGTGCTCGTATCTAGTTTATAAAAAGGAGGTAGTTATACAAGCTATCAACAAATATTTGAGTTTTATTACAATATTCACAATACTGGTCTTTTTTTGTAATTGGTTTATGTCTAAAGCTGAAATTTCATGGTAACAGATATTTGCTAAAGCTTTTCTATATATTTAGAAAAAGACTTTGTCTTCAGAAAACATTAATTTCCTGTGCTTGCATACCTGCATACCTTAAATACAATTTAAAACAAAAACAAACAAACAAAAAACCCAAACCAAAACAAAAAACCTCAATCCCAAACTCTTTTTTAAAAGTAGAATGGAATCGATGGAAAGTGTAACTCAAGTTTCTTACTATTCTAGAGAAGTGAAATATTGCTTAACAGGAAAAGTATCAGAATCTATATTTTGCAAAAAAACAATGTTTTTTGTTTGATAATACTTTCATACATAGTCTTGTAAGTTTCAGGAATAGAAAAAGAAGAGAAAATACATATTTAAAAAAAAAAAAAAGGCAAACAAAAGCATAAACAAGACCCCCCAGAAGACAGCTTTTGCCAGCACTCAGAAAACCTAATATTCTTTAACTCAATATTCACAGAATTTTTAGTTGAGTTTTAGATCAAGTAGTATGAATTTTCTTAATGTTAAGTGAACCTTTTTATAAGTCATGAGCTCCACAAGTACTCTGACATAATTGACTTTACCAAAATATATGATACCCTAGACTCTTGCAGGTTTTTATCCTGGCAGCATACTTAAGTAACACAAAAAATATATAGGTAGCAATAACACCACTTCTAATCATGCTTTATTGCTGGGAAGATAACAGCTGCCTTCCAAATCTATTTACTGTCATGATTTATGTTCTCCATCACTTTCAGCTAACAGCACAAACCTGCTGTGTTCAGGATGTGGCTATCTGCTGAGGAAGAATAAGACAAATTCCATTTTTACTGTTATTTCTTTAGGGTTCTTGATTTTACTTACATCACAAATGTTGGATTCAATGAGGATATCACTTTCACAATTTTTTTTGCCTATCACAGATCCTCATGAAGTGGGAACCAAAAAACTTACTTGCAAACATTGACATCAATGTGATTAAAAACTAGAACTTTATAATCAACTTGTTTTCCTCTTGGTTAAGAATCGATCAAATGTCATCTTGATATAAAAGCTGTAATATTAATACTTCTGAGAAAACAGAATAGATATTGTTGATAACTATATGACAGGATTATAAGACCACAACAGTGGATGAATTATGTATGCACATTTTTAAGAAGAGAGAATGAAGCTAACAAACAAAACCTCTACTTGACAATAAGCTGTACCTGAAAGTCAAGATTATTTTTAATGTGTAGGTAGAGCTGATAGAATTCACAGCAAACTATCTTTTCTTATAAAGTAAAAAAAAAAGTCTACTAAGAATTATAATCAATGAATGTTCTCTAAATCCTAGCTGTGTTTGTTGGGAGATTTTCAGGTGTTTGGTACAGTGGCTGTGTTGAGTAAATTACTTGAAAGGCAGAAATATAGTACACTTTCATGGTTGTAATCAGGATCCAGCTCTTAAATTTGAAGGTGGGAGCCAGGAAACCTGACCACTCTAGCTGGCACACAGACAATTGTTCCATACTTCCTACAACATAGGGCTGGATGTCCCACTTAAATATCAACATACACTGCTACTGCAGTCTTCTTATCTATGGTTAAACTAGAAAGAACATTTGAAATTTAGTATAGTAATTGCAGATGCTGAAGGTTAGTTAGTTGGAGGTAAATTTGAGGAAGCTTTAAAAAATGCCAACAACCACATTTGGATGAACCCAAAGCCTACTGTTAATCCAGATGGATTTTGTACTGGCGTACAGGTTCTTCGAATGCCTTTGGCAGGACAGAACAATAGTTTTGAGCAAATTGTTATCAGATTTATAATTTCCTAGAGCAAGAGTTTCCCACCAGTTACCCTAAGAAGCTTCTAGGTGATCCCTGAGGAATGCCCAGCATTCTCCAAATTACAGGTACATTTCCCCAGGTTCTGGATTCCAGTGATCCCCAAAGAAATTACAGAAGCACAAAGGCTATAGGCTGTCCCAGTTGGTCTCAAAAGAACAGCCCTTTGCAGATTATTATTTGGCTGAAGCCAAGCGATCGCCAATCTAGGCACAAGTAATAGTCACTGTGTCAATGCTGACAGAGAAAATTACAAGACAGAATAAACAGCTACTGTACATAGAGGTAAGAGGTCAAAACAGAAGCAGAAATGTTTAGAAGACAGAGTGCTTTCTTGTTTCAAACCTTTCTAGCTTGTTCAGCATGTCACCACATAGACTCATGTTATTTATTGCAACCTTATTCAAGCACACTGCAAGCACTATGGCTCTCCACTATGTGTAAAAACCACAATGTTTTCATCAGTAATTGATTTCATCAGTTTTCCCAGAGAATTATAGAATCACAGAATTGTCTAGGTTGGAAGGATCATCTAGTCCAACCATCAACTTAACTGATAAGAAACCATGACTAAATCATGTCACTAAGCACTGTGTCAACCCATCTTTTAAATACATCAACACCCCCTCAGGCAGCCCGTTCCAATGCTTAATAACCCCTTCAGTGTAAAACTTTTTCCTAATATCCAGTCTGAACCTCCCCTAGTACAACTTGAGGCTAATTCCTCTTGTCCTATAGCCTGTGACTTAAGAATCAGACTTGGCATGTTTTAACTTTTGCAAACTCTAAAAAAAAATTCCACTTTTTTTTTTTTTTCTTTAAACTAGGACTTCAAAATCCTCTTCCTAAAGGCACTGAAAACAANTTTTAATCCAGTAAATGTTATTATTTTATTCTGTTTCTATTAATATTATTTATTTTTGGAGTGGGTTTTATGTCTTTTTTCCAGGTTTATTCCTATACAAATAAGATGCCCATGAAGTAAAGGTAGAAAGATTTTGTATGAAATCATTAAAAATATAAAAGAAGTTTGGCTTAGTGGAGTGGAGAATGATACAGGTTCAAGTGGCTTTCAACTCTGCAGAGCTATAGCTTAGCTCTATATTTTTAATAGTGACAGCATGTTCATTTCATTGAATGATGACATCCTTTTGAAAAAGTGATAAGAGTCATGGAACATTTGAGTAACCACTGCTGATTTGTGGTTGCAGCTCTCGATGCCTGCAGTGTAACTGCCAAGCAGAATTACTGTATCTGCTGTTTATTACACTGCAATTGATTGACCTATGTGAATCCTCCTTACCTTGAGCCCAACAAACTGCTGACTTACTTCTAACTTCAGTAAGTAAAACAGTGACTTTGGAGCCAGCTCAACAATGTTAGTCAAACTTGCACAAATACTTTCCCACTTCCATTAGGACTGTCACTTGAAAGTAACTGACCGGAACATAAAATAATTGTCTTTTCTTGCTTTCTCCACAGATTGTTCAATCACTTTTTTTTTTCCCACAATAGAATGATGACAGGGTAAATTTGCACACATTGACTCCAAAACTATTTAAGAGCATTTAAGAAAATACATTTTTGTCTGAGGAACATTAATAAATAACATTTGAGATTTCACTGTTCATTTTAAATGGATTTTGAAATGACTGATAATGAATTAGAGTTATGAGTTATTATAGTTTTTTCAACTGCAAAGGCATCAATGTTTACACTCCATGTAACTCATAAAAAATCTTCTAGGGAAGACAGAGATGTAGAGAACCAAAAAAAGAAGAAAAAGCAGATGAAGGAAATAAAGTTTTTTTAAAAGATCTGAATTTCCTTGTATGGCTGACATCCATGCTAGGACTCTCAGAAGATCTACTAAACTTTGTCTGACCTGATTTCCTTTTCAAACAATATATCACGAGAGCATTACATAATTAATTTAGAATTCAGGACATCAGGACATTGGGACATTGTAGAAGTTATAGATGCCTAGGGAAAGTCACCAAATTGTAAGGAATGTAAAAAGATTTGAAATCTTCTTTTTTTTTTTTTTTTTTTTATTGGAAAGCTGCTCTAACTAACCATGATTTATCAGTAAAAAGGAACTGAAAAATAATTTTCCCAAGAACTAATACTCTTTGAAGATTTACAGGGCCATAGATGGATCTAAACTACTTGGACACTTGGCTGCTGACCTTGTTTTAGTTTCTAAAAAGGCAGGGGAGGCAGGAGATTGGCGAGGTGATCTCTCATGGTTCCATCCTCTGGGATGGGATCTCAGTAAAGAGACAGGGGCATTCACATTTTAAAGAGTTTTATTGAGAAAAATAAAAAAGAAATTGGAAGGAAACGATGTAATGGGCAGAGTGATTGACTTCACTTGTAAGAGAGAAGTAGTGAAATATTTATTAAGGTGGAACAGTGATTTAACAAGATTAGTAGTAAATGCAACATTGATTTATGAGATTCAATGGCAAGGTACACTTGTTCATTTACTGCATAGAGGACAGGGTCACACAAGCTGTCAGGGAGACCCTCCTATTGAGTCATGAGGTTCAGAAAAGATACCCTTGCTTTCTAAACTCCTTCTCGAAGGGGAGTCTAGGTGCAGCTGGATCCAATCCTAGTCCCAGACTTGGTCAATTGTTAATGTTTAAAGGATTATATATATGCAATAAACCCTTTATATTACTTAGCTAAGATTTCAAAGTTTAGCATGGTATCGGTCACTTAGCGAGAATCTGCTGTGGCAAGAAATCTCTCAACCTTGAAGAGTAGAGAATCTGCAGTGAGTGTCCTCATACAAGCAGAGATCTTGGCATGCAGCCTGCTGCCTTACAGGAGAGCTCAAAAGACTCTCAGGTTATTTTTATAGAGTAAGATAATTGACCTATAGTTGTATTTTCATGGGAACAAGGTATCTAAGACTCCAGACAGTGTTTTGACTTTGTTGCCAACCATCCCTCAAAGTCAAGGTTCAACTTATCACAACTGATGTGATGGTCATGATAGCCATGACCCAAGAAGGAGGTGGGGGCAGGAGAAAAGGGGGAAACACAGGGAAAGCACACAGCCACAAACACCTAAAAATGAAAACACTAAAAGTGAAAGAAGAAAAATAGCAAGAGTCAATCGCAGCATTTTGGTGTTCATACTATTTTAGTGGTCATGTCTTATTTTCTGTGATGTACTACTATTAATAACCAAATTACATAATCTCATAAACTTCTCTTAACATTGAAGTGGTTATCTCTATACTATCCTAAATCCTTAGAAAAAAACAGACATTACCTAAAGCTTCATATATTTTTGTCTAAAATATCAAGTTATATTATCCTGGAATGGTAAACTTCTCCTTTACATAGGGAGGTTAATATTGTCATGACTATCAAATCACATAGGAAAGGACAAGCTCAAATATAATATATTGCAAATTCTCCCCAAATCACTTTTCATTTGGGACAAATGCTTTTAACTCTGGAAAATAGTCCTGAGAGAATCTTGGATAAAGGCTCCTCTTCTGCTCAGCCTTTCAAAATGTGCTGCACTTTTCTCTTACCTGTGTCATCTTTGGTTTCCTTGAAGTTTATTTATTTATTATTGCTTAGCATCTGTAATCTGGATATAGCTAAGAAGAATCCATGTTCTAGAAAGATTTTGGGGATGTCAAACTTTGCGATAACATTTTAAACTTTTGTCATATGCATGATCATACTAATTCATGATGGCTTAGTCTGCCAAAACCAGAAAAAAAAGGTGTTAGAGTTTATAAAAGTGGAATTGGAAATGTAGCATTTAATTTCCAGTTTACAGATACAAAACCCACACACACACAGAGAAATATCCCATCTTACTCTACTTAATGAGGTGGTTTTGCAAAGAAAAATCTAGCCAGCACTATTTTTTCACACATTCATTCGTGCTTCTGACTCATTCAGTCACATTAAGTGTTATATTTCCTGATGATAATAGGATTTTGAACAGAAGAAATGAGAAAATCAATATTTTTCTATTATCAAAATCAAAGTACACAGTAAGTACTCATGAGGAGCAGATTCTTTTGTAAGGGCAAAGTGTTATCATAATGCTTTGCTAGATTTTTTTCTTATTAGACTACTACTCAACAAATTAGAGTAGATAGATAGTAGGTCAGTTCAAACATATCATAAAGGAAGCTCTTTATATTTTAAAATCTGATCAATTTAGATGGTTTGCTTCTGCAGTTATAACAGTAACACAAATAACAAAATACTCTTCCAATTAAGAAGAAAATATTAAAAAAAAAAGTAGAGAAATCATTCTACTAACCCACAGAACTAAATGCTTCTGAATTCCTCACCAATGAAGAGTAAAACTCTATTACTGTGAACAAACGAGCCATGAGACATCATCATTAACACAAAGATAAAATAAAACGTTCCAGTTTAGATGAAAACAAGGGAGAGAATTTCCCTTTATAATGTGTACTTGAATAAGAAATGTGCCAAAGAGAGAAAATGAGCAGTTAGGTTCTCCTTTGAAGTATTAAAACATACCTCCTACTCATTACAGTGGGAACTAAAGCAGTTTTTATATAATTGAAGCATCATGGGAAGTTTCCAACCTCTGTGTGTGCAATTCTTAAAGCACCCTCAAAAGACGAAAACTTGATAAGTAAAAGAAATAAATGCATTTTTTCTTATGCACTATCTAGGGTATATGATCAGTATATATTATTATATGTGAGCTAATACATAAGATCAAAATCCACATTTCCAGAAACAAAGATTTCACATAATTGTGGTGATTACTATCCACGTTGTGCTTTGTGACTTCTCTGCTGTTTCTGTTGTGTTATCACAGTGAATTATCTATTACATTCAACTGCCAGGATAGAAGCAAGCTGTATTTTTTTGTATGCACCAATCAGTTATTGGAGGGAAGACCTAACTGCTGTAGGTCTTAATGGCTCCTGGTTGCTCAGTCCCATTTATCCTCCATCTATCAGCCTCACAAATGCCTTCATGGCTAAACAGGAGGTTCTTAGTATAAATTGGGCAACTGCAAGGTTGCAAAAGCAGTGCTTCAGGAAATTATAAGAAATTGTCAGCAAATCAATGTATAATCCACATATCATAATTATTCTAAACTTAATTTGTCATCTTCCAATACCAGATCAGGAAAAAAAGCACTAACAGCAGCTTAATCTGAAAAAGGTAAATGAACTGGAAGGCATTTAGAGTTCTGAGTAGTCACCACAAATGAGACAGGAGTGATAGAAGGGAGGGAGAAAGGGGAGGGAAGGAAAGAGGTAAGAGAAGAAGGAAATTGGGGAGGAAAAAGGAAGAGAGGAAGGAAAGAAGGAAGAGAAAAATAAAGGGAGGGAGAAGAAGGAAGGAAGGAAGGAAGGAAGGAAGGAAGGAAGGAAGGAAGGAAGGAAGGAAGGAAGGAAGGAGAGGTAAGTAAAACAGTAATAACTGGGGACTTTATTGTAACAAATGCTTAAAAATGCTCTTTTCTTAAAGAAAATACCATGGAAATATATGCTGTTTTAAATTAAGTGGGATGAGATTTTAAGGATTCTGACATATTTGAAGGAAAAATTAAAAAATATCATGCTTAGCCTGTTCATGTCAGTCATCCAGCTGGCACCCAACCAAAAATCTATTGTTATGAATCTGGACTGAACAGGATCATTATGTCAAGGTGCAAGCAGCTTAAAGTTGCTCTTGCATAAATGTGTTGGGTTTTTTTTTCTAAAAATGGTATTTTGTTGCTTCTCCAAACTCACTGTATATCTTTACAGGATTTTATCATGCTGTGAAATGTGCCAATAGTCCAAAAGATTGTACTCACACAGTAATAAAGACACCTTCATTAGTATTCAGATGAGCTTTGTAATTAAAATCAATATCCTTCTGTGAATGTCCAAATGATAAGTGCAATTATAAAGATTACATTAATTTTATGAAAATCTGTGCAAAATTCATAAAATCATGCCAGTCCTGATGTTTTGCCAGCTTCTTGCTTTTGAGAGTGACTTAAGGATCAAAATATGAGAAGACTTTCTTCTTTTGGTAAATGTATATCTTTTAAAATACACTAAAGGGATGGGCAATATAGCTGAGTTTGAAAATGTGTAAACTGATTCAGATCTGCAAGTACTGAAATTGATTCATTTATATGTACTTTGTGCTCCAGAGTACCATAATAATTCATTATAGGAGATTATTGCTCTATACGAGACAGACAAACATAGTAGACTTCATGAGTTAATTTACACTCCTGCTTCCTTTAGATAGGTAGTGAACTAACTTTTGAGGTTACGAGGAGGAAAAAACCCAGAAGAACCGTTATCTTAATACCATCTAATAATAATGGAAGAGCTGTAATGTGTTTAATCAGCAGAGTCAGTTAACTGGACTTGCAAATTTGGCTTTGATAAACTGGAAGATTACAAATTTATATGGCAGCTCTTAACTTCTAGCCCCATTTATGAAGAATTTGTCTTGCTGCTGTCATTAGGAGTGTTTCTTTATGTATATATGCTTGCTGAAACATAATGTTGTTTCATGGACTCTGGATGGTGAAAAGGCCTCTGCATGATCCTGATAGATATGACATGGGACATGAAGAGAAACCCATCCTGCTGTGGCGAGCAGAAACCAGGGGGGATTCTTAAGGGAAATTCAGATGAAATTAGTAATCTAATATTACACCATTGAATTCTCTGATTTGTTGCATGGAGTCAGAATTTGGTCCTTCATCATGGCATTTTAGGTTGTTAGAAACAAATTAACATGGATCTGCCTTACCTTACATAAAGACAAGGTTGAAGGTCCTGTACTTTATCTAGGTGAGTTGCCCTGTCGATATCAACAAGAGTTGAATATGAAGGCTGTAACACAAGTGTATTGTTACTGAGTGAGACTTTACTTATTTTGTTCTTTGCATAAATAAAAACAGAACAAAACATAAAACAAAAATCAAAATGTATGTTTCCTGAAAGCTTGATTCTGTCATAGGCTTTAGAAAGGGCTCAGAAGAAACTGATATGGAAAATATATGAATGATCTTCCCCAGTCTTCAGAAAGATTCTCCAAAAGGATGCTTTTTGAGCATTTTTCTGCTTTCCAAAAGTGTGCTTCAGCAACACTAGCGCTCAAGCTAATTTACAGTAGCAATGGTTTCAATCACAATTATAACTAACTGAATCTAAACTATTATTTTGGTTTGATTCTTTATTCAAATGACACAGTCACAGTCTTGTGTTATATAATATTATACCAAATGTATTGTAATATTTTAAACAACTTTGTTACAAGTTAATACCTTTTTTTCTATTTCACTGCTTTTGTTTAATTTCTCTGTCTCTGAAGTAATAACATTGGCACAATAGAATGTGTAATAGCTCTGTCTATCATGAAACCTGTTAGTGCACAGATTGTAAACTAGAAGACACTAATGGATCCTTTGAAGCTTTATAGTGTCAGAAAGATTGCTGCACGTGCACATTAAATTCATGTGCTGAAAGGCCTTGTGATTTTATGGTGAATAATATCCCCATTCATATGCAGTAGCTGTTTTTCTTAACAAGATGGGTTTTGTACTTTTTCCACCAAAGACTCATTTTAAAATGCCATCTTTGAGTTACAGGAATATGGAAGATAATTTGAAACTGGCAATTTCTAGTTGTCTTTCTGTTTAAAAAGCTTGCCAACTAGTAACTGCATTGGCTTTGAATTCCTGAAAGAAGCATACTTGTTCTACATTAAAAAATTATTCCAGTGATGCTCAAAATAAAATCAATTTTAAGGCAACAGTAACTGAGCTATGCATTTTCCAGTGTTTTTTCAGATGTACCCTACTTCATTCTTCCTGTAGTTTAATGTTTAAAAAAGAGATAGGTACAAACCAAACCCCTGGACTCCTGACTGCAACACATCCCAACATCTGGTGGAATACTTCAACCATTTTAGAATGTATGGGAATATCACACAATGTGACAGGAAAAAAAAAAAAAAAAAAAAAAAAAAGGATAAGAATTCCGTTGTTTTGAAAACACCTTTATGTATGATATAATTAAGCTCTCATTGATACCTCATGTCATAAAGCTGGTGTTGAATTTAATAGGACAATTTGAAATATGGGTGATAAAAAGCTACTCGCAAAATATAACTAGAACTAGATCATACCACATGATACTGAAAGACGATGAGATGTGAATGCAAATAAAATAAAAAGAAGCAAACCCTATCAGTCTAAAAGGTTCTAGTTGGCACTTGCTTGAAGAAGATCTGAACATGGAATAACAATTATTAAACTTTACTTTTGCTTGTTTACTCTTAAGGTTTGCAAGTTAGTGTCCTGAAGAATGGATTTATACTCTGAATCTGAAAATATGTCAGTACAGGTGTAGACACACACGAACCTATTCCCTTCATTTGGACTAATTATATAAAAAATAAAGAGAGAGAGAAAACTAGGTCCTTGCATGTTAAGATTAAAAATTAGTTACTTACAATACCTGATTCTTTCTGTTTCTTTAAGAAAGAATTTAAGCATTGCAGCATTCCTGGGACTTCCTGAAATGTTTGAAAATGCTCTTAGAATTGTTTGAAAACCTTTACCATGCATATGTAGCCCTTGTATTATGCTAAAAGATCATAGGATATAGAGCATTATTCATTCATAATTATTACATGCTGAATTATTGATACATAAATATAAATGTTTAAAATAAGATTTGAAAGTTGGACCATAAAAAATCCATAGCCATTGCTATAGTCCATTCTCTTTAAATTGCTGTTTTTAATAATTCCTGCATTGTGAATCCAACTATTACACATAATAATATATTAAAGACCTAATTATACACTAAAGTAATAATGAATATTATTCTTCTATATTAGTAAGCATAAAGTAATGTTCTGTGAACTTTTTTAAACACTGACAATTCATTCACAAACAGGACTCACAAATCTTGCTTTTCCTAATTCAAAATATGTCTTTTTAAGAGTCTGAAGGGAAAAACACACACATTAACTTTTTTTACTTTTCCACATTTTATAATATATTGGCACTGATATTACTGTGTAAGAAATCTCTTTGCACAAACTTATGTGGTTCTTCAGAAAGTGCAAGTTACTCCAGCCAAAACTAAAATGTAAGCTTGAAGACATGGTATTTGCCAAAAGTGAAAGTCTGATTCTATACTTATTATAGTTGCACTTTTAAAAAGAATGCTTTGAAATTTCACTATCAAAATACAGCCAAAATTTTATCAGTGCTTTTTCAACATTATATAATCTAGGAGGAAAAGGAGCTTCAATAAATATGGCACTTTCAGCTCAGCAATAATAATATTGACAACAAATTGTTCACTATTCGTATGTAAGAAATACATATAATATAATGGACGAGATTTTTGTAATTTTAAAATTGTTAAAGTTTAATTTTATGAAAATTCTTTTTTATTTGTGGCAAGAGCCATGAGACTTAAATTATAAGTGAGCTAGTAGTATGAAAATTAAGTTTGCTCTTTAATTACAATTGGACTGTATCCTGCAAACAGACCCAGTGCTTTTGCATCATTACTTTTTTGTATGGCCTAGGAATTTCCAACCAGTAATCAGCACAGAGGAGCTAATGCACTGGCTTGAGACAAGGAACCATAATGAAACAGGGTGACTGACTGGAACTTCACAATTAGCTATCTGACTGATTAGTGGAGGTGGGAATCTGGAATCAGTCTAGAAATTTCCTCCAAGGTAACCTCTGATATTTCTGGTCCAGTTGATATTTCTTAATGGGTTGATTGGCATCTTGGGCAGGGTGTTCCAAAGTGTCCTTGCTGCAGTTTATGCATACGTAAGACATTTGTAAATGATCATTAGGTGCTGTTCCTGCAGAAAAAGTCATATAAGAATCTTTTAGATGTAGTTAAGATATGAAAGAAATATTTAACATGTAGTTAAGTTGCACCAATACCAATGAAGTATGCATGTGTGATGGTAAAAATGTAGGACCATGGCTATCTGCATTACAAACCTGAAAACAAATAATGATTCAAACAAATCCATGGCTAAAATAATTTGTTGACTCAATTGAAGATGCCACTGCAAGGACCCTTGCAACAGAGATTCCCACCAGCACCAGATGGCTACCTTTTAAGTGACATTTAATTCCTTATGCAAGTGCTAGCCTATACCAAGGTTCCCCCCCCGCCTTTTTTTTTTTTCTTTTGCCTTTTAATAAACATTTTCTCCAAGTGGTTTCAGAGAAACAGATGATATCAGAAGCAATAATTCCTACTTTTAAGCACAAAATATGAAAAGATTCCTAATATACTTTGGTACTGGACCCACACTATGTAGTGGTATTTGTTTGTGGTTCTTTGAAGGATCTGTACATGTTGTCAAAAACTTTTTTGGCTCTTTTCCAGAGATTGCAAGGGACCTGCAGAGGTCACACAACCCTCTCTGATTATGACTGTTGCTTTCTTATATTCTGAATAGTAAATGTAAGGAAGGAAAAATTGATACCACATTTGCCGTGCTGCCACACATCCTTCTCTTTTGTATGGCTCTGCTGAACAATGAAGATAAGGAAGGCAGAGAGTTCATATGTACTTCTGGCTGCCAGTGAGATAGATTTATTAAGGAAAGCTCCTGAGAGACCAATTAATATCACCAAGGTTGTCAAAATATGTGTGCCATGAAAAATACAGGCAGCCCATCAACACACTGTGAAGGTAAGGTCACTGAACAGAAGAACACTAGGGGACAAATTTACTCAGAATAGAGTAAAAACTGAGCACTAATTAAGTGAATTATAAAACAATAACAATGGCAAAATACCACCTAATCTAGAACTGCATTTTCTAGTAAGATAAATTATTTTTTTTAGAGAAGTACCACAGATAAAATCCAAAAAAGGATAGGATTAAATATTGTCCTAAAAAGGCTTGACGCTTCCTATCTGTGAGAGTGATCATGACTCAGAAATGATGATAAGTTTTAAGTGAGTCAAGTGAGCTTCATTCTTTTATATTACAAAATGAGATATTGTCAAATGTAGATATCTCCAATATTGTCAAGTGTTCCATCTTGTAAGTTGTCTTTTGATCTCTTGTACTCACTGTTGTCCAGTTAATACTGGTCAACTATTGAATTATTCAGTGCCCTAGGCGTATAAACTAGGGAAACAAGATCTGGGGTTAAGTATTAATAGAAAATTGTTAAACATAACCAATACTGTGGAGAAAAAGTAATTTGTGTTGGAAGAATTACATAATCTAGAAGACTGGGACAATCAAAGTACTAATACAAAATGAAAATCATATGTGCCTTATGATTTTTACCTTTGCTATTGCTTAAGTTATTGTCAAAACAAAGGCATTGAAGCAATGTCTATACTGTTCAAGAGCATCAAACCGTGGATGGTAAAGTCAGCTGTGTTCTCTGACTAAACTTTACAACCCCATGATAAGATCTGAGGAACATCTATGACTTGGGCAACACTATGAGAACAGATGAATTTAAGCTGCATACAGACTCTGACCGTGCTCCAGAGTAGAACGTTTCTACCAGGGCCTCCAAAATTGAATGGTTTAACTGAAAATGAGGCAGACATATTGGATCATATATTATGAGGAATATCATATATTGCCTGGGGAAAAAAATAGTAGCAAGAAAGGGAAAAATAAGTGCACACACAGAGAGTATCCTTGATGGCAAATACAAATCCAATGGTCAAGCTAACCAAGGTAAGCTGGCAACTGGCCATGATACAATCTCTGCAAACTGTTTGTATGGTTATAGTGTCTGAAATAAGTTTGTCTTACGTTCTTACTGATTGTGCTGTAGCTGTCATTCTGTTACTAGTTTTATAATAGAAATTTTTAGCACAATGGAATATTATGAGAACAAATACATTAATGATTTCTTTTACTTTACTTTTCATTTATTTTATTTTATTTTATTTTAGTAGCATTGTGTATATAAATGTCTAAGAAAATATAAATCTTCATGAGTCAATATATGGTTTTTATTTTATTTTTTTCTGTCAGGGGTTTTTAACACTGTAAATGTGTTAGATTTCAACAATATGGCACCTAAATACTCAACATTTTTTTCTCATATTTGAATGGAACTTCCTGTGTTCCATCTTGTTCCTGTTACCCCTCGTCCTGCCTCTGATAACGATTGAAAAGAGTCTGGCTCCCACTTCCTTCAACCCATCCTTTAGATACTTGTGTGCATTAATAAGGTCTTCCTTAAGCCTTCTCTTCTCCAAGATAAAGAGTTGGGTCTGTGGGTTTGTGGGTTTCTGTTTTATCTCTATCTGGACATAACAAATCAACCTGTCTTTGAGTATTGTCTGTAGGTAAACATTAATAATATTGGTTTAGGATTTTTTTGTAGAACATGTTGTGAGATACCTGGTGAAAATGGCTGTATTTCTGCAAAACTGAGCTACCTGTATCACTAACTTGTGTCTTGGTGTTATTTATTTGTGCAGCAATATAATGAAAAAAAATGCTAGGTAGTTGTATAAATAAAATATTATTGGGGTGATAAACACGTTTTTTTAGAAGGAAAGTTCTTTCTTGCACGTCTTTGTCTTTCTGGAATGGAACAGCAAGTATGTGAGCAAGGATAATCTGCTTAATTTAGTCTTCCTTGGTTTGCAAGCAGATTTTGGCAGCGTTCCTCGTGAAAGGCTATTAAGAAGCCAGAAAAAACACAAGGCTAATGGTAATTGGTTGCTTAAATAATTGATTTTAAAAACCCAAGATTTTAGTAAATGGTCAGTCTTTGCAGTGGAAAAAGATTATCAAAGTAGGCTGCAATCTGTATCATACAATACACAAATTACATTAAATATGATGAAAATATTCACTATTTCTAGAAGTATAAGAATAAGGACTGTTAAATTGAAGGTGGTAGGACCTTTTCTATGAAAGACAAGCAAATATTTCACACTAAAGGTATCTCTTCTGAGGAATTCCAGCCTTATGAGCACTGAAGTATGGAATCAAAGATCAAAGTCTCACAGACCAGGGTCTTCACTTGATATCACTTGATATTCACTTGATTTCTGACTGATTGTCACCTTAGGCATATTTCTGTCCCTAACTCAATTGAAGGGTCTTCCTGATGGGAGTAACCATAAAGGTGACCAAGTTATAACAGGAAAAATACTGACAGAAAATGTTGCTAAAACACTGACAGAGGAAGATACCTGTCAGCTCGGGAACTGCTAGAGAGCTGTTTGCCTGGGATCCTGGCCTGTGAACAAGAAGCATGCTTAAGAACCACACCTGGGTGCTTGAACTGCAGCTGGGTACCTAAAAAATCAGAGACATCCTGACATAACTTTGTTAAGAGGAAACACAAGAAACTGCAAGAGCAACTTATTGTGGTAAATATATACAATTTTATCAAACCATTTACATCTCCATTGTTCGTCAGTAGCTGTGGATCTGTAACCTATTTCTTCCTTGATCCTGTTTTTGTCTTTGCTTTGTGGTTCAGGTTAGATTTCCCTATTTCGATTCCAGCCATCAGCAAGAAGTCAGGCCAATGTAATGATAGTCTCAACACCAATAAGGGCACAAAATCTAGTCTGATATATTGTTTCAAGAAAAGTGTGAATAGAATAACAACTCTTTTCAGCCAGAGTGGGGAAATAAATAAAAACCTGCTTTCACATCTCAACTTTAAGATAAATGTAGTTAGTTAGTTACTTGCCTGAGGCACATTACGATTTACATCTGTTCCTGTCTTCATAGTAGTGTCTCTGAATAGAACAAATAAAGTCAGCCAAAATGGAAAAATTCTCATCTGTGATTGTCAGATGATATTAGATATTTTAATTTTTATAATGCTAAGTTAATATTTAGTTGTCACAAATTTCCAATATTGTTAAGATTCCTTATAAGAGGATAACAATAATTTTGAAGTTCATTCAAATCAGTGGAAGATTTCTATTGACTTAAGTGAAATTTAGAATAGGCTTTCTGTGTTGATAGAAATATCAGTTCATTTTGTAAATGAAAATGCATTTTAACCAGATTGGCTTTTTTGTTGTTGTTGTTTGGTTTCATTTTGGTATTTTTTTACTCTGCTCTGCAACTCTTCATTTTTTTTGTCAATGAGAATGTATTAGTTACATTCATTTAGACATGAACTACTCTTTGATACACAGATCCAGTCAGAAAGTTTCATTAGAACTGTTAATAAACTGAAGTACCTGATTGCTTTCCTAGATCAAGCATTTACACTATTGTCTCTTTTAATTTTGTTAGTGGACACCTACTGCTGCTCATCTGATTTTTATTTTTTTCCCCACAAAATATAAAAAGAAGTAACCACAAAATAATGAAGGTAAAATTGCAAGACATTATTTCAATATCTATTCAAACTTCCCTTTCCCTGAAAATCAAGCACAAACCTAAAAAGGATCTCTCAGGCTTTCTGGTTTAAGACAAAAGAGCAAATAGTTAAAACCAAACTAATTTTCCTCTTGATAGAACATTCTGGCACTCCTATTTCTTGTAAATGCCAGAAATAACTGCTAGAGATTAGTATGCAGGAAAAGTGAATATGGATTTGGAGTTAGACTGAGATGAATGCCACTCACCAGAGTACAGAAAATATGAGTCATTTGTCTCAACTCACAGACGCGATCTGACCGATTTTGGTTATCAGCAGAAATATGAAGAAGAGGTATGATACTCTACAAGTAGAATCTCTTTCAGATTGTATTTTGTCCAAATAAGTGAAAGAATCAATAAATAGTTCTTAGATTGCTCTTGAATTATTTCAGTCTTCTTTCTTAAAATCAGACTTTCACAGGACGGTACTTAATGGGCTATGATTAAAGCCCTCCCCTACGAAGAGCGAACGGGAGAGTGCTGCCTTTGGGAAACAAGTCCATAAGGCTTCAATAAACAGCAGTGATACCTATGTCTGGATGGTCATGAGACCTGTTCCACTTCCATTTTAACCACTATTTTCTATTTTATTGTCTTCTCAGATATTTTTAATTATTTTGTCAGATTTTCTTGTAATCTTTTTTTACCCATGATCCTTTTTTCCCTTTTTGAGGGGGGGTTTCTTTGTTGCTGCTTTATGTATCCATCATGATAATTTCTAGAAGCAGTACTTCATAAAAAGAAAAACATGACAATCTCAGCAGGTGAAAGTCCTGTTAACTTTTCAGATTCAGTACCATTTAGGCAGTAATATAAATTTCTCCAGAAATATTCTGTTTTGTTCTTAATTCAAATTTACGTCACCATCTATCTTTCTGAAAATTGGATGTGTGCAGTCACCCTGTCTGCAAAGAATTTGTGTACCGAACTGAATGGCCTTGAAATTCTATGAAAAATGGTGCATGTCTACTCCTCAAATGCAACCAAGTAAGATATTTTATTTTAGGCTTATGTGATGAAAACTCATCCCCAAAAGAGCAGACAGAGACAATGACAGATGAGGGAGCCCTGGTTACTTCCAGGCCCATCATAGCCCATTTAAGGCCCACGAACTTAGAACAACAAAGGGGCAAAAACAAAAGTAGAAAACCCAAATTGAGGACTCAAAGGAAGGGACACTCCACCCAGACCCCTCCCAGGGATGTCTGAGGACACCCTCAGCCCCATTTTCCAGATTTAAACTAAATCAAGATGCATTATTGCTGTCACACCTTTTGCATTGAGGGACGTTGCTGCTTAGGAGTACAGGACACAAAGCAGGGCCTCCTAGATCCAGGTGCCCAGGACCATGTCCAGATGGCTTTTAAATATCTCCAAGAATAGATATTACAACCTCAGTGGGAAAACTGTGCCAGGCTATAATCACAGTGAAAAAGTATTTCCTAATGTTCAGAGGGAATCTTCTGTGTTTTAATTTGTGCCTTAAAAAAAGACATTCTCTCTGGCTCCCTACAGAAGATGAAAGATATAGTATTTTTCCAAACTTATTGCTCTTTAGTCCATTTTAAAAAGAAGATTAACTGTTTTCTTATTTAATGAATGAAAACTGTTATTTGCTAATTCCATGAAAAAAAACACCTTAGCTGAAGGATAAGCCTAATGAGCTGATGGAGCTGTAAATATTTCTAATATGAAGAAAGATCTCTTTCTCTTTTCTGCTCTGCAATTTGAAAGTTCCACCAAAATCATTAAAATTATTAAAATAATTAAAAATTCTAACCTTGTTACAGAACACAGCAGAAAATTGATCCTTCTAGGGCCTGATTAGGTTCAGATCTTTATATAAATCTTGTGAAAACTCTTAATTTTCACAAGCTCATAATCTAATTTAGCTGATAGAAAAGGATAGAATATTCTTTCTTGTACTTCTACGCATCTTGTTATTTATCTTATTAATCAGAAGACCATCACATTCAAATGACCATTCACAAAATATAAAACATTTGCTTCCATTTAATTTTAATTTTATTGTGTAGTTTTAGTTGTATTCTTATTCTACATCTCTTTAACTCTTCTAACACTGAAAAAATGATGGGGTTATGAATGCACATGTGCTTGTGAATAACATTGTGTACTGCCATAATTCTACTGTTTCACACAAACTGGAACAGGCCACCGTTTAATGACACTGTCCCACACGACATCCTTGTCTCCAAATTGGAAAGTCATGGGTTCAATGGATGGACTACTCAGTGGATAAGGAACTGGCTGGATGGCCACTCTCAAAGGGTTGTGGTCAATGGCTCAATGTCCAAGTGGCGGCTGGTGATGAGTGGTGTTCCTCAGGGATCGGTACTGGGACTTGTGTTATTTAACATCCTTGTTGGAGACATGGACAGTGGGATAGAATGTACACTCAGCAAAGTTTGCCAATACCACCAAGCTCAGTGGCGCGGTCAACATACTGGAGGGAAGGGATGCCATCCAGAGGGACCTGGACAGCCTTGAGAGGTGTGCTAGTGCAAATCCTGTGAAGTTCAATCAAGACAAGTGCAGGGTCCTGCAACTGTGATGTGGCATTCCCAGGCACAAATACAGGTTGGGCAGAGAATGGCTGGAGAGCAGTCCTGAGGAGAAGGACTTGGATGAGTAGATCAGTATGAGCTGGCAGTGTGTGCTGACAGCCCAGAAAGCCAACCATATCCTGGGTTGCATCAAAAGAGGTGTGACCAGGTGGCGGGAGGTGATTCTCCCACTCTACTCTGCAATCATGAGACCCCACCTGGGGTACTGTGTCCAGCTCTGAACATAGAAAGGACATAGAACTGTTGGAACAGGTACAGCAGAGGGCCACAAAGTTGATTAGAGGGATGGAGCACCTCTCCTATGAGGACAGGCTGAGAGATCTGTGGCTGATCAGCCTGAAGAAGAGAATGCTCTGGAAAGACCTTCTAGCAGCCTTCCAGTATCTGAAGGGAGCCTACAGGAGAGCAGGAGAGGGACTCTTTGTCAGGAATTGTAGTGATAGGACAAGGGGTAATGGTTTTAAACTAGCAGAGGGGAGATTTAGATTAGACATTAGGAAGAAATCCTTTCCTGTGAGGGTGGTGAGGCACTGGAACAGGTTGCCCAGAGAAGTTGTGGATGCCCCAATCCTGGAAGTGTTTGAGGCCAGGCTTGATGGGGCTTTGAGCAACCTGGTGTAGTGGGAGGTATCTATGGTAGGGGAGTTGGAAGTCAATGACCTCTAAGGTCCTTTCCAACCCTAACAGTTCTATGACACTATAAAAATAGTGTATTTCTGGACTGAAACTTAATGGACAAATGGCTAATATTGTTTATTGCTCATATAAAGATATTTTCAGGCCTCTGATGACCCTCTGCACAAAACCAAGTTTTTATTTCAGGGACTTCTCCGACTAAAATAGTGAATACATTACTGAAAGAAAAAAAATTTCTATGAAGGAAGTGAACCTTTTTGATGCTTGGAGTACAACATTAAATCTGTAATTCATCAGAAATGGGATTTAATTGTGTTATAGTTTGGTTGGACATTAATGTCTAATTCACTATTCTGTTTCTCCTGCATTTAGCATGAAAAATGTGAAGGATACACAAGTAGTATGTCACTCCAGCAACCAGAAATGAATGATGCAGGACAGGTACTGTTCCCCTCTTCCAGACAAAGGAAATATATTGTACTGAGAAACTCAGGATATGCAGTATTTGCAACTTTGAAAGATTTGCCCTTTTTCATACCAGTATTTCCCATGATACTAATGTAATTCTTTCTTTAAGTTCTGGAGGAAGGATAAGAACTAATGTGAATTAGATAAATCATTTAATGCTACTCTTCTACAAAGATCTGCCCACAGCAAAATGGTTAACCTACTTTAGAGTTCTGTAACCAGGTACTTTTTCCACTCAGTGGAAATGATCAACCACCCACCATCATTTAGTCACCTAATAATTACCTTCAGCAAGTATTTCTTAATTTGAGAGCCTTTCATTCATATCATATGTACTTTGCTATGTACCTCATTCAGATATATCGATGGTCTCTCACAAAGTACTGACACCAGTAATGTACAGCAAACAAACCAAAATCAGCCAACCCCTCAATGCAATTGAGATCATTTTAATAAAGGACATGGTTCACATGCATCTTCCACTAACAGATAACCTGTTCAGATTAATTATATTTGTCAGAGGTATTATTTTATTCTGATAATTAGGAGATTCCCTCAGCTTCATGTCCATTTGATAGATTAATGCAGACAAGTAGCTGGACCAAAACACTGTCTGGTCCAGTATAACAGTCATTTTCTTTTCAATAGGGTGTTTCTAAACATTCATCTGACAAACTTAATTGAGATTAGGAAAATCAAAATGAAGTCATAAAAGAGGACTGGTCACTAAACAACAGTCTCTGGCTTGACATTTTCTTTCTTATAGCAGTTCACCTTCTGACGTGCTAGTATTAGCCTAGTGTAGGAGCAAACTTACTTTCACACACGCCCAATTAAAATTTTGACTCTTAGGTGATACCATGCTGTTTTCATAAATTTTGTGTCCATTTATCTTTTGTCTTTAAAAATTAACTGAATACCAAATACTTTAGATTAACGAATAGTAAAAATAAGCCCTGTCCATAAATGCCTGTTTACTTTCTTAAAATATGAACAAAGAGTATAGAACTGTAAAATTATTTAGAGGAATATGGGCAAGTTATATGCAGTCTTTTAACCCTAATGGAGTGATCAAATTTCTCACACAGTTTTTAGCAATAAGAGTATATTTATTAGAGCTATAAGACAAAGCACTAATACTCATCAACACAGTTGTCAAGAGCAGACTATGCTATTTTTTCCTGCCAGATTGGATACCATGGCAACACCTGGTTAGCAGAAGCTGAGGAAATATTTGAAGGTTTGCAATTGTTAAAGCCATTGGACTGTAACAGACATATATTAATTGCAAGTGAATATGACAGCACATACCAGGTTTCCGAAGAGGAAAAAAATCAGCATCATTCTAGACTAAAGAACTGAACAAGAGATGAATCAAATACTGAGATGTCTGACTTCAAACCTGGTGTCATGATTGTGTACTCATCATTTACACAGTCTGGGGAAAAGGGGGAATTGTGTTACTATAAAAGTATTTCCCATAAAAACTTTAAATAGATGTGAAAATGATCCCATGGTCTGAGAGCTTAAAAGGACAAAAATTATACATTTAAAGGGATATTGTTCCTTTCAAGTGCAATCACAGTGATTTCATATGAAAACAATTGTGGCAGCATGAAAGTTTCCTTGGATACTGCTGGCAAATTAGCTTCCAGAAAGACTTACTTACTTAAACCTAGTATGTACTTTTAGGGGTGTTATGGCAGGAAGCTATTTTGGTTTTGTCTATGCGTACACAATCAGAAAAGATTTTAATATACCAAATGAACAGCAAACATTTTAATACAGATTTTAAATTATGTAACTATTATATATGCAGGCAGCAAACTATGTTCTTCAAACATGTAAGAATACTTGCAGCTGCCTTTATTTAAGTATTTCAAAGCATGAATATTTTTGTGCATTATTGAAATGACAGTATACAGGAAATGGGTATAATTGACTACTTTCACTGCTTTTTCAAGTTAAATAAAAATACTCTCAGTTCTTGGAGCAAGTTCTTTAAACTCTGTTTTGCCTTCTGTTACATGACAAAGGTCAATTTTACATCTGATTACATAATAAACAGCATATGAACTAAGTGAGATAAAGTTAATCATGATGCAGATCTATGCTTTTTAATTCCATGTGCAAGAGTGAATAAGGCTTGTGTCATAGGAGAGAATGTGGATGTTACAGAGGGAGGGAAGATAGGCTGTAATATGAGAAAATGATACATGTTATATCCTCTGTCATAGACCTCTTGAGAGAAACTGATAAATTTTCTAATGCTAAATCTGTCAATGCCAAACCGAAAGATTTGTATCCTGGTTATCACAAGAGAAACCACAGCCCTGACTCCTCTGCATATAGACAGAGTGAGGATATGAAAAATTTCTTCCAAGATATCTGAGCAGCTGCTCAGAGGTCCTGACTATAATGCCTGAGGATAACTGCAGACCTCAGATCCAGTTTTAACTGAGTATTAAAGTACTGATGGAAAGCATATTTTTTGGTACTTTTTTTACAAGCCAATCCAGAAGAAGTTTTTTTCTGAGATAATATTTAAGATATTAGTCTCACAGATGTGACATTTCAAAAGGCAGTTACCCTTTTGAAATAAATATTATTTTTAAGGGTTAGAGATGCCACATATAGGACTCATGTATTTGAATAGCTTGTGCAATGGAATTAGATAGCCAGAGTATGTCCACATATGAAGCATAAAACTGAGGTTTTCTGATTCTTCATAATGGGCATTTAATACCAGATATGTTAAGCCAATAAAGTTATTGTGAATTTTTATTTAAAACAGAATGTAAAATACTTGATTGCAAACTTAAAGACAAAAATAAGATGATAAGAACAGTTGCAGATTATATTCAGTACTGAAACTTTCTTAGCTAAGTGTTAAGTCCATACCCTTAACTTGTTTTTGAATCGTATATCATGATGATATGTGTATTTCTTCTCTTGTTCTTTGGAATGAGCTCCTCTGTCTTTACCATCACTGTTCAGCCACAGGCTTTGAGAACAAAAATCCAGATTGATGCGAAGCCAGAGTCACCATCAGTTTGGTATTTGTACGAAATACCTAACCCCTAACTAGATATTTTTAAGATTATTTTGATCATTTTAAATCAATTATAAGAAAAAGAACTTTTACTATATGTTCTGTAATATTCATAAGGTCTACCACATTCCTGTCTCTCCAAGGAGACCACATACACCAGATACTTTGGTAGTCATCTTGCTAGCCAAGCATGTTACCATGTATGTTAGCAGAGTCCAGACTCCAAGCTCTGTTTTTGCTGGTCTCAGGACTCCTAGTGTCACAGGCTTTCTCCTTTCACTTAGATGTTTCTAACTTACAGTTATTACCTTTTTTTCACTTATTATTATTTTACTCTCTTTTGTATAAACAGCAAGATAATGAAATCGTGTTTTCTTATAAGGGGAAAACAATATTGCACCATAGAGTCAGTTAGAATTGTGTACATTGCAGATTGATTTATTTACAAAGGATTTGAGTCATTTAAATTGCAATTACATCACATGAGATTGGGGTGGATAGGATTCAAATACTTATCCCTGAACAGAACTAATTTATCAATCTCAAATGTCTGAGATATGTGAAGTTAAATGGGTAGGCTTTACTTGTTTACACAAGTGAGTATAGCAGAAAGCATTCTGAATATTTTATTTGCTGATGTTCCTAGAAAAAGCTCATTGTTGTCTTCTACTAATGGGGGATATGGTTGAGGATAAGATTTCACAGTTTCAGAGAGGATAATGGGAATAACTTTGTCACTGACAAAAGTAAAAAATTTAAATTGGTTTGAGAATATAATTCAACATTGTATTTTTATGTTATTCATACCTTATTGATGAGACAAAGTTTGTATTCCAGTGCTGCCAGCTTTCTCTATGCATAAAATCTATCAGAGATAGCATTTCAATTTGAAATAATTTTCAAAAAAGGAAAACCAGAACAGATATTTTAGAATGTACTTAAATTCAGTTGCATACCATTATTTCACATATGTAAGAACTGAAACAAATCATTGGATTTATAAAAATGCAGTGTGGCTAGTACACAGCACATTTTTTATGACCTTCTAAAATGTTGGGACTATTTCTAGGTCATTTTTATAGGAAGAAGTAATAACTTCTGATCAGCTCATATAATTGGACAAGCTTTTAAATAAGCAAACCTGAAGTTTGTCTGTTATCTCCAGCTCTATAGTTTGGCCAAATAAGAAATCAAGAATATTAGCTTGCTATGGCAACCTAATTTTACTTATTATATGAATAGCAATTTCTTTTTAACACATGCCTGTAATAACCACTGTGAAAAGATGTGTGGCAAATGTTGAAGCCATCTTTAAAAAGGGCAAGAAAGAAAATTCTGGGAGTTACAATCCAATCTGTTTCACTTAAGTCCCTAGAAAACACATGGCATAAGTCCTCTTTGCTAACTTATCCTGGGCCTGCAAAAAAGAAGAAAGTGATTGAGAGAAGATATTAGACAGTACTGATCCCAATACACACCCCTGAGGGACACCACTTGTCACAGATCTCCTTCTGGGTATTGAGCCATCATCTGGATGTGACCATCCAACCAGCTCCCCATCTACCAGACATTCCACCCATCAAATCCCTACATCTGCAATTTAAAGAGAAGGATGTTCAGTTGGAGGCCTGTAACTAGTGGAGTTCCCTAGGGGTCAGTACCAAGTCTGGTCTTATTCAAGATACTCATCAACGACCTGGATGAGGGAACAGAGTGTACCCTCAGCAAGTTTGTTGATGATATAAAACTGGGAGGAGTGACCAACACACCAGAAGGCTGTGCTGCCATTCACTGAGACCTGGAGAGGCTATAGAATTGGGTGGAGAGGAACATAATGTAGTTCAACAGGGGCAAGTGTAGGGTCCTAAGCCTAGAGAGGAATAACCCCATACACTGTCACAGGTTAAAGGCTGATGTGCTGGAAAGCAGCTCTGTAGAAAGAGACCTGGGATTCCTGGTGGACAACAACTTGACCATGTTCAGCTTGGAGAAGTCTCCAGGGAGACCTCATTGCAGCCTTCCAGTATCTGAAGGGAGCCTACAGGAGAGCTGGAGAGGGATTCTTTGTCAGGAATTGTAGTGATAGGACAAGGGGTAATGGTTTTAAATTGTGAGAGGGGAGATTTAGATTAGATATTAGGAAGAAATTCTTTCCTGTGATGGTAGTGAGACACTGGAACAGGTTGCCCAGGGAAGCTGAGGATGCCCCATCCCTGGAAGTGTAAGACCAGGCTGGACGGGGCTTTGAGCAACCTGGTCTAGTGGGAGGTGTCCCTGCCCATGGCAGGGGAGTTGGAATTCAATGATCTTTGAGATCCCTTCCAACTCTAAACATTCTATGATTCTATGGTTCTATGATTCCATGACTTAGCTTGCCCAGTTCCCGTCTTGCTGTCCTTCTGCTCAAGGGGTGTGGGAGAGAAGTTGCCAGTGAAGACACAGACAAAAATACTTGTTGAGTACCTTAGCCTTCTCTTCGTCCAGAGAGCTGTTACCTAACAGTTTTGTGAATGAGATAATTGAGAGCAAAAGCTGGAAGGTCTTTGTGGCCTGATAGAAATACAAACAGTATTTGCCAGATGGCTTTACAACACATTTTAATAAAAAATGTATATAGATTACTCTGGCAGCTCCTAACCAGCATATAAAAAGTCTCTGTACAATCTGCTTCCTCCTCATTAGACTTTAATCTGTCCTAGATTTAACAAATAAGTACTGCAGAAACTATATACACAAAAACGTTCCTTAAAAAGATGAATAATTATGCTTAATGATGACCTTAATGAGTAGTGAAAACAAGTTAATAAATTGATTTCTGATCATTTGGCTATACTATTTTCTGATAAGTGGAATACACATATATATATATTTGTTACACTTTCTGTTACTAAATACCAACAACTTTCTGACATCCAGAACTGCAATCTGTGTGAAAGAGATATAAGAACATAAGCTACATATTAGTTTAAAAAACTAATAGAATGTATATTCATATTGATTTATTTTTTTCCCCTATAGTATTTCTTGACTATGTTGAATGAAGTGACCATATTCATGATCAAAAGAAAGAGACATTTTAGAGTGAAATTTATAAATCTGATGACGAATACCCCCAAAAAATTCTTGTTATTTTATTTATTTAATTACAGCAAGAACAAAATAAACAGCAAGGTGAAATAACTAGCAGCAACAATCCAAACAAAAAAAAAAAAAAAAAAAAAAAAAAACACAG
>VZRU01014308.1:141059-160164 GCA_013398155.1 Pedionomus torquatus
AAATCACTTACTTTCAGTGGAACTGTGGCTGTAATTCAAAGATCCCTATATTATATGAGTATTCTAATGGACTTTACGAAGGTTATCCAGGAGTCTGTATTAATTAGTTTTCTTGTGTCAAGGATCTTGATTATATATGTTACATAAGTATTGCAATTAGTCTGGTTTAAGAATCAAAGGAGCATATTTATATTATCTTGTGGATTCTTCCATTAAGACATCATAGAAAACTTCGCTTTACACCTGAGTTTTTCTGTGCTTCCCAGTCTTCTAAATGTATAGCTTATACAAAACCTTAAAAAGTCTGTTGCTCTGTCCCTTTACATTTTGTTGGTAATTATCCATATAAATAACCCCTTAAACCCAACAATATTATTTCTGATCTTACTCATAGGATGAACAAGTTCTATTTTGAGGATAGTAACACAGAACATATAATTCAGATAGACATGTGCAAAGAAGTCACAACTGATTAAGTACTCTGAGCACCGAGGGAATGAGACAAAATTATGGTATTTGGTATCCTGATATGTTTTAAATTGTGTGATGGTTTGGAATCTTAATGCAAAAGAGTACTTTCAGAAAAATAAGGAAGACATTTGGGACATAAAGAGCTGATATTCACAATTTCTTAGCAATAAATACAGAACAGTCAAAAGTAATAACTCAGAAATCCTTTTAGGAAAGAGTGGAAAAAGTAATCACTAGTATACTGTGCTTCTGAAAAAAATCTAATGCAACTCTTACGTGTGTGTGTACATAATACACATACATATACATAAAACACACAGATATATAATCTGATACAGAATGCTGGTCTGAATGTTATAGTCTAGTCCAGGATAAGCTATTACATCAGATGATACTTCTGACTGAGCTGAAGAAAAGTGATTATTAAATTGCAATATTGCAGTTGTGAGACCAATGCTGCTGAGACTGCATCTTATACATAATGAGTTCGCTCCTCCATAGACCTGACATTAAAGATGAAAGGAGAAAGCATAATGATAATGGTTGCAGAAAAAGGATTCTCAAAATTTTATCAAAGTAAGGAAAAATAATAAGACTAGAAGGAGGAAGGAGAAAGCATAAATGGAAGTAAAATAAGAGCTAGAGGAGGATGGAGGAGTTTATTGTTGATGGAAAAGAAACTTGTCCATTTAAATTTGTTTACTTGTAGTTGAAGCTGTTGGTGAAGTTACTTAGGGTAGATCATAGTCACTAATCGCTAGGAAATGAGTGCAATGTTGCAGTACTAAAGTTTTATCTGTGATTAACCTTACCTTACCAACACAGTAAGGACTTGTCAGAAAGGAAACATAGGAGAACACCTGTCAAATTCTGGCACAGCAATGTTTCCCTGGAATAGTCCACAGCATGGTTTTTGAACAGTAAAGGTGTTTACAATATTGTGCCAGACTCAAATAAATATTAAGGATTTTAGAAAACGCTTCATGGCTGAAATCCCATCCTTTTCTTCCGCATGCATTAAAGCTGGATGGAGAAAATATCCTGCCTGTAACTCCTTCTGAAGTTTTTATTCATTTAATTGCTGTCATAAAATAGATGCAGTTTAGGAAGAAGAAAGTATAACCAACCATGATTTATCAAACTCTTACCATTCTGATTCCCAAGCTCTATCCTCTCTTTACTTACAAAAGAGAACTTACTCTGGAAATCTCTTTCCTCAGTTTCCTCATGTATTCTTGCTTAGAACTCTAAAATTCTATCCTGTTTATAATGCTTATATAACCAGAATTAATTAGAGCAACCATCTTACTATTCCAAATAAAGCTGTAATATTTTTCTGCTAATAAATTAAGCCTAATTTTGAAATCACAACATACGTTTTAACACTTCAATGTCTTCACTCAGGTTGTGCTTCCAAAATATCCTAAACAAATCTAATTGCTGTCAGTCTTGGTCCTGCTTTTTCATTGCCTTTCCTGTCCTCTTTGAAGGTGATATGGTTTTTCCTTGGTTCTTCCTTAAGGTATTTCAAAGTTATTTTCACCACTTTGATTTGGAAAAAATCTTAACAAGTCAAAAATCCTGCACACTCATAAACAAGGATAAGTTAAATTTTATCACAGCACAAATTGGGGTGCAGAATTTATTATTATGTTTATAATGAGTAAGATAATAAAAGAGACATTTCTGAAATATTTTCATAAAAACTATTTTAAAGAATACTTTTGCTGGGAAATGCATTTTCATTCTTCAGTATGCATGGTAACTTTTTAATGAATTCGACTTGGAAGACCATCTTTCTTCCTAGCTTCTAATCAAAAGAGCGCTTATCAATCTTTGATTTGTATTTTTCCTGCTTCTTCAAAGGCAATGAGCAATGACCTTTGACAGAGTTCACTGGACTGGCCACATAATCCACTGCAAATACCTGTTTCCTCATCCTTTTCTTCCAATTTCCAGTGTTTCTTAGCCAGTGAGAGATAACCAAATACAACTATTAAAATATTAAAAGGCAGAGAAAGCTTTATATTTCCTTTATGTTTTCTCATATATGACCACATACATGACCATGAAATAAAAATATTCACTTTAAATTTCTGAACACTTTTCTTTTGTACTTTCTGCAATACTTTCATAATTTTCTGTCAATCATTTTTGTTTCAATCAAACTTTATACTGAACTCAGAACAGAAGGTCCCTTTTGTGTATGGAAAACATTATAAGGGACTCATATTAGTGTCTAAACATAATATTTCCAAGTGCATAAGCTATTTCAGCAAGTCAGCTCCTAGTGTTATATGTTAAATTAAATTTAAGGAAAAATAGTGAGGGATTACATGGTGTCTGGAGTTCTTCAGGTAACACTGGCTGTAGAGAAAAATAAACAGTGATATTACATTATTTCGTTCAGTGAATACACTTGGTAGTGGATTCTTATATCATGAAGTCAGAATGGTTTACAATGAACATGTATTCTGATTTCCCAGTTTCATGACTTGAAGTAGTTTTGCTTTGCAACAGGACAATACCTTTCTGATTTAAATCTATGAGCAAATAAAAGATTTTCAGAGCTGAGGTGCCTTTAGAAATACAACATTCACAAACTCCTATATAATATTTATAAACTTAGTCATATCCTCTTTGAAGCACCCAGAGAGATGTTACCAAATTCCCAGCTTTTCAGTGGTCTGTTGACCATGATTTTAACATTATTAGGCTACAACATACAACTAGAATCTCCTGTATTAATCAATATTGGGGGTTTTATTAATCTATTAATCAATTAAATTCAATAAAAGTTAATATTAAAATGTTATTAAAAATAAAAGAGGTGTCTTAACATTATTTAAATTCTGGCTGAAGTAAATATAGAATTAATTTTAGTGGAACTGCTAAAACCTAGTATTTTTCCTAATAATGCAATGTGTTATGCCCTTATGCATATATGCCTGCGGTTCCACTATGCTTTTTCGAAATTGTTTTTGGAACTCTACCAAAATCTTAGTCTAAGCTCTCAAGAAAACATTGATAAACACAAATAAGGCAGACCTATTAACCAACAGGTACTTTCTTTTGTTGTTTTGTCTTGGTTACTTTTTACAAATTGTTTAGCTTCTGGTTTTGAGTGACCTTGCCCAAAACAGTAAAAATTCTGATTATAAATGTTACAAAGTAATGGGATGTGCAAAACATAGCTCCTTTGAAAAGGTGCTACATCCAGCTCAGTTTATGTTCCATAGTGTTTCTTATTTTAGTATTTACATATTTCAGAATATTTCAGTGAAGTTGTCTGGGTTTGGGTTGTTTGTTGTTTTTTTTTTAAGAAGGATAAAACTTAAAGTAGCATTAACCCGATCAGGGAGAAAGTGGTTGTGTAGATAAAAAATATAATGGACACATGGAAGTCCCAGACCAATTGGGGGACTTCAAGTCTCTGGCACACTCAATCAAAAACTAAACACAAATTAAGTACAGATACAAGATAATCCAGATATTAGAATGAATTTGGACAGAAAAAAAAAAATAATTAATCCAAGTAGAGAATTGCAAGTCTACTCAGCATTTATCTGTCCTCATCTCACACTCTGATCTCTATCTCTGTCTCATGATCTCTGTCAGAACCCTTGAATCAGAGACTCATTTTTCTTGTGGCAGTCAGTCTAATCCTTTTTCTTCAACATTAGCTATTTTGCTTGGTAGATGATAGAATAGATCACTCAGTGAAGGGATTTGTGCAGCTACAAGTAAAGGTCTCCATAATGGGTCCGGAAGCAGATGGATCAAAGTTAGTGAGAAAAATGGTGTGAGACATGAGAAAAAGGATAAGGGGAATATGAGGTCGAGCGGATTTGTCTTGAACCATAAGATGATAAAAAGGAGGAGGAAAATTTCAGGAAAAGATCCACAGAAGAACAACAAAAGTATTTGGAGCTTTGGAACAGGTAGGAGGAGGGAAAATGGCAAGAAGGCATATTTAAAAGGAATTGTTTATAATGGAATACTTAAACAGCTATTATCATTCTAGTTACTGAGACTTAAGATAAAGCATGTGCTTAAGTGAATTGGTTAATTGAGGCTATAGGTCTAAACTAATTCACTGGGAACTCCTATTCAGGAAACTGATTTGATAATATATTAGTAATTACTTTGAACTTCCATAACCTGATGCCCTCATGAGGTACATTGTAATGTTCATTAGATAAATGACAAAATGTCTTTTACCTGAGTAAATACCAACTACTCGATTGACTAAGATCATGTCATAAATTTGTAACTGTAGCCTCATAAAATCAAATCATCCTGGGTCTGTTCAGCCTGGAGAAGAGAAGGCTCTGGGGAGACCTTATCACAGCCTTCCAGTATCTGAAGAGAGCCTACAGGAGAGCTGGAGAGGGATTCTTTGTCAGGAAGTGTAGTGATAGGACAAGGGGTAATGGTTTTAAACTAGAAGAGGGGAGATTTAGATTGCATATTAGGAAGACATTCTTTCCTGTGAGGGTGGTGAGGCACTGGAAGAGGTTGCCCAGAGAAGTTGGGAATGCCCCACCCCTGGTGTTTATGTCCAGGTTGGATGGGGCTTTGAGCAACCTGGTCTAGTGGGAGGTGTCCCTGCCCATGGCAGGGGAGTTGGAATTCCATGACCTTTGAGATCCCTTCCAACTCTAATGATTCTATGATCCCTACTCCAGATGTTAAACTTTGCATTATTTCTTATGTGTTCTCATGGGGAAATACAAGCAGTTTCTTGTGAGTTTTGCTCTTTCATTGAGTCACGTATTGAAGCAATACACTGTAAAATTCAATTTATTTACCTTGATGTCTATTTGTGTTGAACATCAGTTGTATGTATGAAGTTGGTTAGAAAATTTTACTTGGAAAGCAATCCCAGCATAAAGGCTGTCTTCTTCAAACATGTATTTATACTACATGATATAGAGTAACAGAACTTACTAGGCACTGTGGTAATTTAGCCGCAATCAGAAGCCGAGCACCCACTCATCCACTTGCTCACTCCCGTTTCCCACAGGATGAGGAGAAAAGTAGAAGGAAGGCAAAAAGGCTCTTTAATAGATCATGCTTATTCTCATATGTTTACTCTGTTTACTCTGTATGTTTTATACTTTTTTGAGGCTGGAGGCTGGGCAGAGTAGAGGCAGAAAGAAACAAACTAAAAGCCTAATGATCTAGAAAATCTTTGGGAATAGATATAAGTTGAGCCTTGATGTTTTGAATCAAATAAGGTTGGTTATAAGTAGTGTAATTTTATTTCTGCTCTATTTGGGAAGGAGAAAAAAACAAACAAACCAATCAATGCCGTGTCTTAATCTAGAACAAAAATACTGAAACCACATTCTTGTTTTCTTTTTTTTTCCAGACAGTTCAAGTAATTAATTAAAGGACTTTGGATAAAAGTAGTAAACATAGCAAATGCTGCATCATAGTTTTCAACAAAAAAAAACCATCAAAAAATAGGCAACAATAATTTTGAATGAAATGCAGTAGATTTTATAGCTGGAGTAATTCAACTAGTGAGTATCATAGTTCATTCATTCTCTTGCTTGTCACCTAGTTGAGCTGGTGAGATCAAAGAAGATAGATCTGTATTTTGGTGGCTGTGATTATTCTGTGATTATGATCTGCCCTACTGTTTGATATTGGCGAATTGCTAATTCTGTTTGTTCAGAGTTTAATGCACACATCAGCTGTGTACACAACTCAGCAGCTTCTGTGCTTTAGATCAGAAAGACAAAACAAGACAGTTTTAATATTAGTATGAAAAACTTTCTCTCCAGATAGAGTTATAAATAGCACAATGACCAGCAAGGGAACAGTAGCTAAGGCCCAAAACAAACATGATAAAAATTACTTCATTATTGTCATTAAAGCAAAGTTTATTTTTATGAAATAAAAAATTATTAATTCTGCTTGCTGAAAATAAGAATTTGCAAAAACATATAGGAACACAGTGAAGTATAAGACACACTAAACACTATTGAGATGAGATCTGGAAATAAGAGATACAAATCTAAAAAAAGAAAATTCCTTGAGCTGCAATGATAAGAAGAGAAGAATCCATACTATTTAATGAGATACATAAAGGTAAACAGCACTAGAAGAAAGAAAAACTCCCATTCTAGGTGAAGTCATGCTAAAAAGAATCAAAACAATGTTCAACTAAGGACAATAGAATGGATGCAAGTAATGACCACAAAATGGAGTAAGTTTTTAATGTTCTAGTTACTGGAAACAGTGATCACAATGATCATCACAGCTAATGATATGATGTACAGTAATACTACCAGTATTTTAAAATCACAAAATAGTGTCAGGTTCCTTAACTGACTGAAATGATTTGAAATTAGCAGCAAATCTGCTCTCTTGTCAAAGGAAAAAAAAAAAAAAAAAGTACAATTTTCTCATATTAAGAGTAAAATGCAACACAGGACAGAATGAAATATTTTGAATATTTAGTCCTGATTCACCAGTTCTATAGTCATGGCTCATGAGCAATAGAATTGGAGTTGGGTGCCATCAGCAAAATTTTCACCTATTAGAAGTGCTTATACCAATTTAAGATATATAGTTTGTAAATGCCCCATTCAATTTTTAACTTCAGTGTGACCTTTACATTTAGCAACATAACACTGTATTTGAACATAGACTTCCTAAGAGATTAAAATATATCTTGTAATTTCTTCAAAGATCCATTTTATAGGGAGAATATATTTCAGCCACTGTCATATTTATAAGAATAATTTATTGTCTGCATAGTGATATAACTGGTGAAATTCCTGCAGACTGGAAAAATGGGAACATAACCACAGTATTCAAAAAAGGGAAAAAAGACGACCCAGGAAACTATAGGCCAGTCAGTCTCACCTCTGTGCCTGGCAAGACCATGGAGCAAATCCTCCTGGAATCTCTGCTAAGACACACAGAAAATAAGGAGGTGATTTGAGACAGTCAGCATGGTTTTCCCAAGGGCTAATAGTGCCTGACAAATATGATGGCCCTCTACAATACTGCCAAAGACTTGGTGGTCAATGGCAGAACAATGGACGTCATCTACCTGGACTTAAACAAAGCATTTGACACTGACACATGACATCCTAGTATCCAAATTGGAAAGTCATGGATTCGATGGATGGACCACTCAGTGGTTAAGGAATTGGCTGCATGGCCGCACTCAAAGCGTTGTGGTCAATGGTTCAATGTCTAAGTGGTGGCTGGTCACGAGTGGTGTTCCTCAGGGGTCAGTACTGGGAAAAGTACTATTTAACATCTTTGTCAGAGACATGGACAGTGGGATAGAATGCACCCTCAGTAAGTTTGCTGATGACAAGCTCAGTGCAGTGCACGCTGCAGTCCAGAAAGCCAACTGTATCCTGGGCTGCATCAAAAGGAGTGTGACCAACACGTCGCAGGATTCTCCCCCTCTACTCTGCACTCGTGACACCCCACCTGAAGTACTGTATCCAGCTCTGGAGTCCTCAACACAGAAAGAACGTGGACTTGTTGGAATAGGTCCAATGGTGGGCCACAGAAATGATCAGAGTGCTGCAGCACCTCTCCTATAAAGATAGGCTGAGAGAGTTCAGCCTGGAGAAGAGAAGGCTCCAGGGAAACCTTGTTGCAGCCTTCCAGTATCTGAAGGGAGCCTACAGGAGAGCTGGAGAGGGATTCTTTGTCAGGAAGTGTAGTGATAGGACAAGGGGTAACAGTTTTAAATTGGGAGAGGGGAGATTTAGTTTAGATATTAGGAAGAAGTTATTTCCTGTGAGTGGTGAGTCACTGGAAGAAGTTGCCCAGAGAAGTTGTGGATTCCTCATCCCTGGAAGTGTTTAAGTCCAGTCTGGATAGGTCTTTGAGCAACCTTGTCTAGTAGGAGGTGTTTCTGTTTATGGCAGGGGTGTTGGAACTTGATTATCTTTAAGTTCCCTTCCAACTCTAACCATTCTATGATTCTATAATAATTCACATAATTTACAGAATTCCTTATTTTGGGTTTAAAGACAAGGGCATAGAATGTATGAGTTATTTCTTGCAGAGGAGTAAAATTAAGAACAGGTTAAGACCAGGTGAAAAGTTCCTGGCCTAAGAATGGTCACCAATATCATAAACAGTGGGACTAGATAGAGGTTACATCTCAAGGGTTTATACACCTTTTTTTTTAAGTGATTTCAAACTTTCTTATCTCAGAAAATTGCTTTGTGATTTAAATGACTGCTAAATATAGGTTGAGTCTACATTCTGTCTTCCCAAGTCTGTATACAAAAAGATTATTTGAGTACAAGTGAAGGATATTGTTGAAGGCTTAAAAAACTCCAAGCAATTTCAATAGAAAAAATATTTATTTTTTTCCCTACAAGACAAGGGCTATTGTTAATGAAAAGTGCATTTCATCTAGAAGCTGCTCTGGCCATTTTCCTAACACAGTCACTACCAAGAATTGTTACAAGTATCACAAATTTAAAATAATTAGTTGTCCGGATTTCAGTTCATTTGTATTAGTGTCCACTTAGAGAAGGCATTGACTTAGGATGAAATACGTTTACAGCAATAATGGTTTTGCTCTACTACGGAAAGTGAAAGTATTTAAAGAATATTGTTGTAATTACATAAATTACAATTCTTGGAGTAAAACCAATAGTAAGGTTTGAATTCTGGTTTTATGGAGACAAAAATATCCTTTATCTCCAAAAATGTGCAACAGAAACTCTTGCTGTAGGAAGAAAACTAGCATAATATCAAAAATGTGGGCTTTCTTGGCATTGTGTGTATCCTAGTAGATGTGAGTCATGAATTTTCCTCAGAATATGAATGAATTTCAGGAGTGCTTTTATAAGGGAACATTCGGACTAATTCACAATAATGTTAGAATCTGGTGGTCAGGTGTGCAAGATGAGTCCTTTTTAAATCATTTGTTATAATCTAGCTTGGAAGTAGCCAGTAATCAAAGGGACTCAATAAATTTTGCCCAAAATAGTAGTATTTACTTTGTAGTTTCTGATAAACACCTATTATATCATAATTTTCTATTGACCAATGATAATTGCAACAGGTATGATATTGAAGGCAGAAATAAGAAAGATTCTGGTGCCTTGGCAACTTTTTTAGTTAGCATATCAAAGTTAGTGCCAGAATTTTAAAACTGAAAGCATTTTCTTATTCTATGACACTATGACACAATGACACTGATTCTATGACTGTAATGACACAATATAAAGCCTTGAAAAGAAATGGCTTATGGGATGTAAACTTATTTAAGTTAAGGAATTTATATCCGTTTTTGTGGAGGTTAGTTCAAGTTCTTCTGACTGAAAGGATTTTGATATGATGATTTTAAATTTACTGTCACTGTTATTAAGACACAAATTTTTGAAAATTAAAGTAATTGATGATTCCAATGAAATATTGATAACACCTATGTTGATTTATCTTTTCTCAGATAAGTATTTAAAATAAAACTTTTAAAATTATTCTGGAAAAACAAAAGAAAAGGTGAGATTTCTTATAATGTGTTTAGAAGTTCTCACAATATAATTCTTTTAATATATATCTGGTATCTTTGCCAGGACAGAGACAAAGGTTATAACAGAGAAAAAAAAGTTGGCAAGAATGATGCAAGAGGCCTTCTTTCTTTCTAGTTGTAAAAGGTTTTCATATTGCTTAATGATTTTGCTTTAGTAATTCAATGAGCTTTAATAACTTAAGTATGATTTTCCAGGGAAAAAAATAACACAACATGGCAATATTAAGAAATGTTAGTCTAATTAATCTGAAAAACAACAATGATTACACGTTCTAAAAAAATCATAAAATGATATAAAGTTAACCAAATTTAGAGAATAATAAAATAGTCTTTAAGAAATTGTGTAATTAATATTAGTGAAAATTGTTTTGTCCCCTTTCACTGAAAATAGGTACGAATGTTTTTAAATTATAAATTAATTGTATTGTGGTATTACTTTTAAAGTTTACATTAAACCTTCAGATAGTATTGGGAAAAGCACAAAAATCTCTCATGTTGACAAAATGTTATGTGATAGGCAAAAGCTAGATTCTAATTATGATTTGACTATATTGCAAAATCAGGCAAAATATAAACAGAATGTCAGTACCAGCCAGGAATTAATTAAGCCATATCTCCTACATAGAGTTTACATACATATTACCTAAGAGAATGTGGGATCTGTATCTCCCTCATTAGTAACAATCCAAACAGCAGATATCCACATTCAGTGGAGTTCATTTCACTTTAATGAAACATCTGAAATGTTTGGGCTTGACCCAAAACTAGCCACCTGGGTCTTCAAGACAGAAAGAATCGTCTTAGATAGGAGTTCTCTGACTAATGTCTACGACATGTTTGTCAACATCACTGCTAAAAAAGATGTTCACTGTAGGTTATAACAATAGTAAATAAAAAGAAAGAGGCACTCACAATGTGTTTGATCTCATTTTAAAATACATATCAGCTGGTGAAATATTTAGAGAACAAGTCATGGGAAGCAGCTGAGGCAATTGGGGTTGTTTAGCCTGGAGAAAAGGAAGCTGGGGGGAGATCTTATCACTCTCTTCAAGTACCTGAAAGGAGTTCGTGGAGAGGTTGGGGCTGATCTGTTTTCCCAAATAACAAGTAATAGGATGAGAAGAAACTGCCTCAAATTGTGTCAGAGATGATTTGGACTGGATATTAGGAAAAATTTCTTCACAGAAAAGGTTATCAAACATTGGAACAGGCTGCAGAAGGAAGTGGTTGAGTCGCTATCCCTGGAGGTATTTAAAAGACAGGTAGACATGATGCTTAGAGACATGATTTAGTGGTAGTTTTGGCAGTGTTAGGTTGATGGTTAGACTGGATGATCTTAATGGTCCCTTCCAACCTAGATGATTCTATGATTCGATGATCTGAAGTCAATACAAACTCATAATTGTTTCTCCTCTGACTGTGAATGTAGTCCAGGGCAATTAATTTGCATGTAGGTATTTGCATTTGGCATTCCTAAAGATAAGCTGGATGAATTAGACTCTTCAGAACAGTAATTCATCTCATCCAAAACAGTTGCCTGTGAAAGATGAGATGACTCTCTGAAAACACATCTTTCTTTACAGGTCCCTGAAGTAAGATCATGAGCTGAGAGTATAGTTATTTTGAGAGATGGTTTCTATGCATTAAGTGTCAATGTCTAAATAGTTATGTAGTTTGATGTACTCACATTGTGGCTGCACATGACCCTACTACCACAGCTTCCCAGTACTCACAAGCTATCACAGAAGGAGATAGTCCAAAGGTAAGTTTAAATAGTAAAAACATGAAGGTAAAGGAAGAAAAAGTAGAGCTCCAAATAATACAAGAAGGAAAACATGACACTATGGTGCCTGTCTATTGATTGATCGGTGGTCTATAACTGGAAGAAAAATTCTAATGATTAGAACGACATAAGAAACAGCAGGTTCTATACAATATAATTCATAAAGTATTGGAAATGGAAGTATAGCTAAAGTTGTCTAGGTTCAATGATCATAAGTCTCAGCCATGGTTTTCCAGGTATTGATCACTGGAAATTCAGAAATTAATCCAATTATTATTGCACACATCAACAGAGATGACGTTATAATTTTTCTGTGAAATATTTCACTAAAGGGATTTGTTTAGCCAAAATCTCAGGGAGCGCTGGAAAAGCTAAAAACAAAATATTCAAAACATGGAACATGTTAGAACTTTGATATGCCAACAAATAAAGAGGACTAGGTAGCTCATTTAAACTGCTTCAGACATAGTATTGGCAGAGTTGTAGATAGAGCACCCATGCTAGTCAAGACCTAAACTATCAACAAAGTGCAAGACATACTGACAATGGAAAATAAATTATGATGAGGGAATTTTAACTGGAACAGGACTATGTTAGAACAAACCTTAAAACTGCTCTTGAAAAGCCATGCAATGGCAGCACTGTCAGTGAGAAAAGTGGTCAGGAAACAGGGTAAGTTTCACCTGTTTTAGCTGCCTAAGTGTTCATCTGAGACTACTCTCAGAGGCAGTAGAAAAAAATGGATACTCTCCAGGCATGAGTCATCTGACCTGTTTTAAATGTTTGTTTTAGGATGAGATGAATCAGCATCTAAATACATATTAATAATGAAGACTTGTTCAAATTAATCATTCATGGAGTGTCTGTGAAAAGAAGAGAACAGGAACATTCCCTTAAGAATCCATGAGTAAGATACCTCTAAATATTAATAATAATTCCTCTGCAGGAGGTGTCTCAGGAAACCTGTTGACATTACTAAATTATCTTAAAGAATAGAGGCTTATATGAGCCTCTGAAAAGTGGCTACTAATAGGGAGGAAGAATAGGAAATTTTCCTTGGGTACAGGAAAGAGAATTGAGAAATGTTGAATCTAAATTACTACTTCAGGGAAACAAAACTTATTTGAGTAAAATAGTTACAAAAATTGAAGGAATATTTCCAAAAGACTGGGGTGGTGAAGATGTTATTCCCTGAACACAAAACCAATACAAATATAAGAAAACACTTTTCCCCACAATATTCTAAAACAACAGCACTGCAGTTAACACAAATTGCTCTGTGGGGTTTTGCTAACCAGTCTAAATTTAGATGAGTTACTAATTTTGTAAAGATTCATACACAGATAAGTACTCTAAATTCTAAGTTTCAGCAACAATTAAATTTGATAGCAAGGAGTATAAATCAGAAACCGGGAGCTCTCCACGATGAAATAGCAACTGCAAAAGAAATCCTAGCACTGATATTTATCTATTGATATAAGAAAACTGTACAACTATTTTAACAGTAACACAAAAGAAGAAATACACTCATGATCTCTTTCTGTATTTAGAAAGAATCAAGATGGTATAGATATATCAGATGATGATGTTGATGATGAAATACCTCCCACTCCCACAGTAACTCTGGAGGTTGTTATGTGGCAACTACTAAAACAAGATGGTTTTAAATCAGCCTTGCATTCAATAATTTTAAAAAACCTTCCTCAAGAGCTCTCTAGACAATTGACATTGATTTTTCAATAAATCTTGGAACACTAGAGAAGTTCCAAAGGACTGGAAGAAAGCTAATGGGTCAATACTTCAAAAAGGCAAGCAGGACAAGCCATGTAATTATATGTCCATAACCTAGCTTTGATCCCAAAAATACAGTGGAGCATTTCATGCAGGGCTGAAAGACTAGAGGATTCAAATTATATAACACAGAAAATGTAAATCAATGTTGATTCCTCGAAAACAGAATTTATAAATTTTTTTGCAGTATTTCATCCACGTACATGACTGATATATGCCATAGCTCTGATGTAATTATTAGATGTGTGTAAGTATTCTAGTTCATACCACAAGACATTTTCAAAGCAAAGGACTAGAAGGCACTTCCTGTGTTGCTGAAATCATTTATCATCTCATTTTTCATATATGACATCTAAAAACAGAGAAAGATGCTTTATAATTGCTTATACTTTTTTTTTTTTTTTTTTTTGTGGGGGGGGAGTATTTTGCTACTAATTTTATCCTGTGGATTTAATGTTTTGACTTGAATTTTTTCTTGTTTTGGTTTTGAATTAATGTTTGGTAAGGTGTACAAAAATGATATCTTTCCAAATGTGTTACTTCATTCACCAAGCTTTTCAGTCACTTTTCCTACAGTGGGATCCCATTTTCAGAGACAACTTCAGTGGCCTCTTTCTAGTCACCTTCTGTTTATAATTCATCTTCATACTATATATAAGTAACTGGATCTACGCTAAAGTGGTGGTATGCATAGTGTGTGATAGGAAAGTAAGAGTCAAAATTGCACTTTATATGAATTTGCACATACACCTTTAGATGCTAATCTATTACTCAACCTTTCAAAGTCATGCAACTATATGCTATTTTAATCTTCTGCATTAATAGCATTTCACATCACCATATAATTAGAATATTTTATTAGCCAACTTACTTTTTTGAGCCAGTCACTAATGTCAGTAACCTTAAAATGATCAAAGATGAATTCTTAAGGAAGTATATAAAAGAATTTCAGCAAGTCCCATTGTCCTCTTTCAGGCCACTATTTTTGCCATTTCTCCTTTAGCCAATTACACAATTTACACTTTTACATCACATCTTCTCCAGATTTGCTAGTAATTTCCCATGTGGTAATAAACAAAAATGTTACACTAAAATCTGGGTAGATTAAATATATCACAATTCTCTTGACTAAAGAAAGTTATCAGATTACTACCTTTGGGCAAACTAACATTTTGGTTTGTTTTGTTTTGTTTTCTCATGTCTCTATAACTTAAATTGCCCTTTTCTTTAATATTTGACGTTGTATAATATCTAGGTAAATAATTTTTAGTCAATAATTTTTACTCCTCTTCTTCACATAAGTACAATATTAGCCACTTTTCCAGTGAAATATCCACCATGAACTGATATTACAACAATGTTGAGCTAAGAGAACAGGAGCATTATTAGTGCAGTAAGGTCTCACGTTTAAAAACAATGGTCACTGCTGTGCTGTCCTCTACTTTTTCTAATGTACAGAGTGAAAAAATTCCTGTGTTGCCTATTCTTTTCATAAAAAGACATAGGTCTGATTCATTAAAATCCTGAGGACACTTGTCCTTTATAATTAGAATTCAACACTACCAGAAGGAATCTTACATGGGAATAGAAAAACCTAATGCATTATCTAAATACACAACCAGACAGCTATACAAGCCCAGTGAAATAAGTTAGTTTAATGTCCTTATTCTGATTTTTACTGTGTCCTTGACTTAACTGATATACAGGTATACTTCACAAACCATAGTTTTCCAAAAAGTTTGATGATACATTTCATACACTGGGGGAAAACAGTGTCATTATTTCAGTTGGAATTAGATTATATTCTGCAAGGATATAGCTGTCCTAATTATGGATGAGGCAATTTTATTGATAAAGATGGCAAAAAATGACTTTGAGGTAATAAATATTATTGTTGTTGCTAATATTATTTTAAAGGAAGGTTTTTTTCATATTTTTTTTTCATTATGACTTCTCAGGTAATAAGTCTGCAATGTTCTGTTTTTATGGACAGTAAGTACACCAATTTGACAATCATCTGCCATGTATGAGGGCTACTTTCTATATATATTTTGTTAGACCAATCTAATCCTAGGACAGTCATTCTCATGAACCTAGAGCCCCTTCTATATTGACTGAAGTAGAGTACAGAAATACAGAGTCTGATTAATCAACTTGTTTCATCCAGGTATGTGACCTGCAACCAGAAGATTAAACCTATTCTATCTTGAAAAGCAATGCTGAAAATCAAAAGGACAGGAAGAGAGCATTTTCCCTCTACTGGTAAGCAAGGGTAATATTCACTACATTATAAGACCTCCATTTCCATGTTTGTGGGGACAGAATGTGCCTACAATCCCTCACAATCAAAGAAGTCAGTCTCCAAGGGGATTTGGACTGCAGGGCACTTTAGACTAAGTGTTTCCTCTAATATCCCGTTTCTCCTTAAAAATACTGAGTGATTCATTGAAAGAAAACTTGAAATATCTGCTCTGTGAGGAATGCCAAGCTTCTAAACTCGGCATAGAACTAAAATTTTATAGTGACAAATTGAATAACAAATGTCAGAAGGGGGGAATGTTTAAATGTTTAGAATATGAATATATCTAAAAGGAAGAATAAATCGTCATTTTTTAAAACAAGAAACCACTCCACCTAAAAAAATTAACTTCAAATAATGTTCAAGCCAACTTTTTTAAACTAACTCTAATATTATTCCTGTAATCTGAAATAAACAATGCCTAGACTGAGAGCTGACTTAATATAACTTTTCAGTGATTTTTAGATTTCAAATACTTTCCCTGACTTAACTGATCTTGAGGTATTTGAGAGTATTTGATGTTACAAAGAATTTTGTTTGCAAAATCCTCTGCACTAATATCTATTTGGACATTTTACAAAACCTCTTTTACCACCTAAAAATTAAAGGTTTCTCTAAAATAATTTCAGTATCTATTATTGCTAGTAAATCTCAGATCTAAAGTAACTAGTGCTTAAGAGGAAAGTAGAAAATAGTAAATCACTGTGCCTATTAGAAAACATCTGCTATTAAATAAAAGTTTTGAAGCCTGATTACTGTTTAAGTTTGGCCAACTGACAATGTTGTGATTTGTGTTTGGTTAATCTGAAATACTAGCCCAGCTAAATCTTTTACTGAAAGCCTCTGAGTTGCTAGTATTAGACGATTTACTTTAAACTTCCTAGGAATGTATCCTGTCACTTTAATGTCAAATCCTCTTTATAACTCCTAATAGAACAGACTCTTTACAAATAAGGATAATCCTTTATTTGAAGTTTACTTACCTAGTTCCCTTTTTGTCTTGACCTTTTACACAGCAGATTCTGCAGTCAATAAGTATTTTTGGTAAGACAAACATATGTAGTAACAGGGCTTCTTAATGTACATTGTTTTCTTTTGCTCATCTATAAAATTCTTTAACAAAAAAATGTTATTATTTTGTAATCATAGTGAAGAGTAAGGCACTGAAATTACCTGCTTTAAGACCATGAATATCTTTAAATTTTTACATAACTTTTCCTACAACTTTCTTTCACCTTTTAAATTTACCTGAGCTTATACCATTACTGCAAGTTTAGGAAATTAAAAAGTCTGACTTTCAAATAAGAGGTAATTGTAGAAGGTAATAAGGTCTCCCCTCAGCATCCTTTTCTCCGGGATAAACAACCCCAGATCACTGAGCCACTCTTGTTTGAGACTTGCACTCTAGACCCTTCAACAGCTTCATTGGCCTTCTCTGGGCACGTTCCAACACCTCATTGTCTTTCTTGTAGAGAGGGGCCCCAAACCGACTGGGACTGGTGAAATCAAGAAAATCAAGGCATTAGCTTCCTAAAGTTTTCTTCACCCTTGAACAAAATGGGAACCATACAAATGTTTTTATTCTTTTTGCTTGACTGTAAGGTTGGTACTATTTTTTGATTTCCATAAACATAAATATTCTGAGCATAAAATTTGCCTTTTTTGTTATGCTTATGCAAAGCTATTCTAATCATTTATGTGTAACTATGATGGCATTAAACATTTAACATAACCAATAGCTGGAAGAAGATATAAAATGATTATTCTATTAGACTGTTCAATTGGCACAGCTTGATATAATATGTTCACAGAGGAATATATCAACCTGAAAAAAATAAAATGCATTTTGAAAGCTGTCGCTTAAAATACCAAATTGTATGCCTGTTGTGGCTGTCATTCTCTTTAAGTCTGATAGTTGAAGACAATTGTCCAATGCTTTTAAAGTCTGATTTTGTACTGTACTGTACACCCTTACCAGCAGTTACTGCATTCTCCTGTTCTGCTTGTTAAAATGACTTTTATTCCTAAAATGCATGAACATTTTCACAATACACTTACTGGCAATTTGACCTCGAAAGGAAATTCTTTCATTTAAGTACTTAATGCTCAATCTTTCTATTTTTGCTGCTTTATTGCCAACTTTTTTCCTCTTTCCAATCTTTTTTTTTTTTTTCAGTAATTGAAAATATTTTAAATGAATAGTGTGCTTTTTACATCACTGTCTATCAATATAGGCATGAATCAAAAATTACCCAAGTAATTTTTTTTTCATTTATAAGGCAAATTAGACATTTAGTCAACCTAAACTGTGGACCTAGCATAAAAAAAAATGAAAAAAATTCCATGTCTTTGTAATCTGTGTTGATGACTCTGAATCTATTTCAAAAGAAAAGTCATTTGCTACTACATCCAATATATTTCTCCTTAAATATTTGAACAGTTTACAAGTGTATCAGCCTGTGATAACAAAAACAATTCTTAATATATGAAATATTATACAAATATCAGCATTATAATAAAAAGACCTTTATTTGGTTGCAAAGGCTTTTCTTAATAAAATAATTAGACACATTCAAGTGTTAATGTCACAGTGGGTTCTAATAGATATAAATAGGAGTGTAAAATACTTCATAGCATGTAAGATACTTTACAGAATGTGCTCAGTGTCTTGTAAGTCTGTTTTGTCAGAATGACAAATCAGCTGGAATCATTCAAGTCAAGAAACTCATTAGACGATTTTCTAGAGAGGTAAAAATACACAGTAAAAGACTATGATCACTCTGAAGAAAAGATGTAGAAAAAACAAGACAGTTTTTGGCTCTTGAGACATAGTCATGAACATAAAATGACCTTACCTTTCGTCAGCTGGAAAAGTTATTTTTTTCAGTTAAAAATACTTTATCCTCATATGTCATGGAATCATATATCATATGTTATCATATGTTAGTAGAGACACCACAGAATGTTTTTCTGAGTGATGAAAAAGTTGGATTCATGACCTTTGTCCCTCTTTCTGTACAGACACATTTTTCCAAATATCATGGTTTCTTTCTTTCCTTAAGTACTCTGCATTTAAATATCGTATTCTTAAGTGTCCATAAGTATGTAAGCCTACCAAGCATATATATATATATATACATATACATATATATACATATATACACATATACGTATATATATACATATATACATATATACATATATATATACATATGTACGTATATACATA
>VZRU01014308.1:175921-219899 GCA_013398155.1 Pedionomus torquatus
TTTTAATATGTACTATTGAAAATGTCATCATATGTATTTCAGAGTTGCAATGCAAATGTCAAGAGACAACTCCTCACTTCCTGACACTTTAGCATTGGGATTGATTAGGACTGATCTTTTTTTTAAATAAATTCCAAAGTGTCTTATCAAAGATATTCTGTTAAGAGCAAGTTATGCTACAATGGCATGACATAAGGGTTTTGATTTAATTACTTTCCTTCTGAAAAGACTTAATTTAATTTAGTGATATTGAGTAGTTTAGGGCATTAATATTAGCTACATCTTCTACATTTCTGAATTTAAATGTTTCTCATATCACGGATAGATGAAAGCTAATGTTTGAATTTAAATTGATGACCTATCTGAAATAAAAATTGTAATCTCTGGTAAAGATACTGATAGAGCTCCCTGTGGCAATTAAATGTTTCAGAATTTTTAAATTAATTTATTCTTAAAACACACATTACCTAAGAACCCATATACAATACTGGCAGAGAATTGAGGCATGCAGCATCTAAAGGGAGTGTTTGAAACCTAGCCACGAAACTCACATTCAGAGATCAAGAGGTAAATATATTTAGGGTACTAACAACAAGAAGAAGCTGTCTACAGTGTCTTATCCCAATGTTTCTGCCATTCCTTCCTGGCTCCATAGAAAGTCCATCTTTTAACATGGAGAGGCTGAAGTTTTTATGTAGAACAACCCTCCATTCTATCTGTTGCTGATACAAGGACAAATCTGGGAGAAAATAATTTTTTTTTGGTCTTTGTTACATTCTCTATGCCTAGTCCCCTAACTGATTAGTCTAGGATCCCACAGGACGTCTGCAGGACAAAACATATTTAAATGCGGGCTTTTGAATTTCTCGGCCTAATATCCTCGTTACACAGGATACTGTATTTCACACTGGGGAAATACTAGGTTGTTACCATTTAGTGAAGCAGCAGAAATTAGTACCGTTTGGAAATAGATAGGACCATGACCGAAATGTTATCCATAAGAATTTGCATTGATTGGGATACATCAATATACTTACAAAACGGAGAAAAAATTTATGTCTTGTGAGTCAGATAAGATTCGGAACTTTTAATGGTAGCCTCGAATGCCCATTACTTTTAAAATATCAGCCTATTTGTATGCATAAATGTCAACTTTGACACAGAATTTTGAAATCAAAAAAGAAAGCAAACACAGCAAAACCTGGGCTTAATTCATAAATTTTAACAACTTATAAACATATAAGTCTTTATTCCGGAAAGGCATTTCTCAAGTTCAGAAGCTTTTTGAAGATACACAACCAAACTTTTTCTCCATTTAAAAGCTATTAATGTGTCAGTTGCAAAATCTATTCACTATCGAAAATGTCAGTGCATCATTTCTCTACTCAGAAGTAAAAGCTCTTTGTAAGATTCGCCTATTATACTGAGTATTATTCATTCCAAATAACAAGGGAAGTAGGCATTAAATTGTATTATCCAGTTCAAAGCAATTGTTACTGAGGAAATAAAAAGCCATAAGAACATAGGAATTGCAATAATGGATCAGACCAGTAGTTTATCTGGCCAAATATCTTAACTTTGACAGAGACTTAGATAGTAAAAGATACTCCTTAGCAGATGATTATTGAACAATGCAGCCCAGAGGAGAAATTTAATACCTTTTTGGTTAGTCTGGCATATACTTAATGTTATTTATTACAGTAAAATAAAAGAAATTTCAAGGCCTCTTTTTCTGCCTTTATCAAAAGAAATGTAAGTGGATTTTTAGTGGGTTTTATATATATAACCTTCATTATTATTTCATATGTATATTATTCTAGCATGCAGAGATCACTGCCTGGATTGTGATCACATTTCAATATACACTTCTCCACATTTTTGCGGTCTAATGTTTACTTTTCACCTTCTTTTGCAATACCTAACCATCTGTCACTTCTAGCATATTTCGGGTGCATTGTTAAGTGTGTCATAGTGCTCTTTAAACAGAAAAAAAAAATATCCCCCTTGGCACTAAAGTTCCAATACCAAGCAGGTCCTCTGTATGATACACCATATAGAGATGAGAAAAAAACAAGCTATGGACTCAAGATTGGGAAACAGTTTCTCTTACAGGAGGAACTAAAATGGCTCATATGTAGACATGTGACACACCTGTTACATGGCTTATTTTATTTTTATAAAAATAAAATTTCTTATTAGTGAAGAACTCTATATGCTTTGAAAGTAACCTGCAAAAGCACACAGTTAGGTCTATGTGGTGCTCTTTTTCTTATTGTAGAAAGTCCTTGACCTTAGTTACATGCAGCTATGATGTTGGCAGTTGTAAAGGCAGCATGTTTAGAAGTGGAAAATTACTGCAGAGAATAAATGCCTGCTGAAAGTTCCTGACACAGAAAATATCTACCAGCCTGAGAACTGTGAGCCTGGAAACAAGACCAGTGAACCAGAAGCATCCGTGAGAAGTGCAACTGGCATCTTTGAAGTACAGTAGGGCACCTAGAAACTAGAGATGTCCTGAGATACCATCGATAAGTACTAACCCAAGGAATTGTAATAGCTACTTAATATTTTAATTAATTAATTAATTAAAGTAATTTAAAATGGTAACTTAAGTTCAATGCAAAATGGAGCCTGTCTCTGAAAACTTCCCATGGTACGTCTTTCCTACTTTTATTGCATTATTGGGACAGTGACAAAACCCAGTCCAGCAGACAGAAGTATAAAAAGGACTGACATTGTTGAAAACACTATTTGTAACAATGTATGAAATGTAAAACATTGTAAATAATTTGCATTCACTTGAAGTTTGGTGCAGAAGAGATTTTATGCAGAACCCGTTTGAACGCATCTGATCTGTCTTAGTTTTGTAATCATGTCAATGTTCAGGAAAATAAATTATGTGAGATATTGCCTCAGTGACAGAATCATATTTGAAAAAGAAACAGACACAACCTGAAACTGGTCTTTGTGACTTTAATTCAATTTCACATTAGAGTTAAGCTTATGCCGATGCATAAACTTAGGCACTTCTTCAGAAAATGCTTTTCTTCATCTGTCCATAAACAAAATTTCTTGTCAGCAGAACTTCAGGTTGCAGATAAAGTCAGACCTTTTTTTTTCCCTAAACTTTTTGTTGAGTAAAGGAGTACCATGATTAAAGCACTACATAAACAAAAACGGCACATTCTTTCTGTAAAAATGGATATAGATAATATGAGTATTGTAAAAACTGTCTGAGAAAAAGGACAGGTCTACTTAATGCCTGAAAAATGTTTTTTAAGTCATTTACTATTTACCTAGCAAATATTTCAACCTACAAGAACATCCACTGCTCTCAAAAATATATTTGTCAATTGTTAATTGTTAATATTTTATACTTTGCTTTTCCTAACTTTTCTGTTCTTTTAGCTGTTAATACATCACACACATTTCCCATATCCACTTTTTGTATTTTAAAGTGTTAATTGTGTTAATATGGGTCAGAGGAATAAAGAGAAGAATTGAATGTTTTGTAAAAACAATGTGAGATGTAGCATTGAAGAGATTGTAGTTATACAACTTTCGAGCATTTGTACTAAAAGTAAATATGATGCATTAGCCCACTAAAGGACTAAGACATTAGAACAGTCAATGTAAAGCTCCTGGCAGAAACCCAGCCTTTCAATGTACTTCAAGAATACAATGAATACATATGCAATACACAAGTAAAAATAGTTCACTTAGAACAGGATCTAGAAAAGTCTCCCTCTCAGATCAAAATAAGTTGACATTTCTTTTTGAGCACCTTGCAGGTGTTTGCCTTTAGATGGGATTCATAATCAAGATTTTTTTTTCCTGAATTTGAGCAAAATGACAAAGAAATAAAGAATAAATTTTTGAATAGAAAATTTTGGTGTTTCTCTTCTAGCTCTTTCTCCTCTAGCTCATTCAGAAGTGCTTCAAAATGGAACATGTCAAATGTGTCCTGCAAAATGACATAGAGATAAGAGGCATAATTGTGACAATAGCAATGATAAAAAACCACAAAAAAATTTTTTGTTAACCCAGAGAATTAGACTTTTTTAAATACACGTTGAAAATCTGTGAATGCATGATTTCAATTCTGTGATAATTTATATGAAAAATTGGAAAAATAACGGTTGTTCATTGGGTGTTTGAGGGTTGAAGGTGGTTTTTTTTCCAGAAAATTACAAGAACAAGCAGAGTAAGTGTAGCAATAATTACCCTTGAATGATCACTATTTCTCCAGAAAATGAGATTATGTATGCAAGAGTAAATGTACATCAGTTTTAGTGGAAAATTTGTGGCCAAAATGTACTGTACCAAAAGGTTTTAAATATGCAAAGAACAGTCTTAGCAAAAGTAACATGGAAGGGGTTTCCAGAAGACTAAGCAATAACAAGGAGACATGGACATTCTGCCTCTAATCATGTTTCATATCTTTTTTTAAATACAACAGGGAGAAAAAGAAAAAACATCCAGTTCAAAAGTAAACCAACTGTAAAAGAAAATGCATATGAACTGTGAATGAGGGAAAGTGAACGGGAAATCAAAAAGCTGTGGATATTGCATCTTTGTTATTAATTTTTCTGTCATTTTTTTTAAGATGGAAGTAGTATCCAAAAGGGCTCTTCAAAATATTTCTGTTAGTTTTCCATCTCAGCTATTATCTGACATGGTCTGTTACTGAAGTGATTTAATGTAAAAAGAAATCAGTGGAATTCAGGGATGATTACTACTCTTTGAATACACTAGAAATTTTGCCTTTACATCAATGGAAATAGACTCATGGGCCATAGTCATGACAACTGCTGTTTTGAAGCATCTGGAAACAAATGTTGATTAATCTAAATATATAAATAAAGCTTTTTGTAAATTTGTCAGTGTTTTTCTCATACCTGATGGAGTTATTTCATGTGCAACATTTTAAAAAAACTTCTGATCATTTTTACTCAAACTGCATTTTTCCACTGTTCTTGCTTGAAGTAGCACACATTAAAAATGTAACAATAAAACTGTGCTTTGCAGTCTATCATTCCATTTATAGTCATTGTAGTTTTTAATGGCAGTTACTGTCTCACTTTGCTTATTTACATATCATTTGGATATTTTTAAAAATCAGTTTCTAATCTTTTACAGATTTCACAACAGTTCATTAAGATTTTCTAGCATTCAGCAGGTTTAGCTTTCTGCTTCTATAAATGTTTGATTAAGGACTTCACAGAGGAAGAGTTAAAAAAATATAACAAAAGTTAAAAAACATTGATGTAATTACACGTCATTCTAATGATATTTTTGTGACTAGCAGAGGTAGAGGGGAAGGGTGTGCCAGAAACCATTTCTTACTGTCTGTAAGATTCAATTTAGGGGGGGGGGGGGAAACAACAACAACAAAAAACAAATTTGAGAAAGTAATATAATGAAATTGTATTGATTTTAATGAAATTATAATGAAAATAAGTAGTGCAGAATCAGAGGTGGGAAAAAAAACAACACAACAGTTAGGATGTATGGACATTCTCACATAAGGAACATGGAAAAGACTGACATTTTTCTTAGTAAGGAAAAGCAAGAAAGGTGTATGATACACTTTATAAAATAATAAATACTGTAGAAAACTAGCTGGATATTCTAGCCTCTCTCTAATAATTTTGTTAAATCTCTGTTTCACCTTAATAAATATTTAATTATTTCTCACTTACAAGTGAAGTCAATCACTCCACCTGCGACACCCTGAGAATCTCTCTCTCTAATACCTCATAAATAAAGGACCAATTGATGAAATTAAATTGCTTCCAAACAGATCCAAGGAACCATTTTTACCATACCAGGAATAACTCTATTTCAGAACTGATTTCTTCCAGGCTTCCTCTAATGCCACAAATTCTATATGTTGGAAAAAAAGAGATTGACATATATTGATGTCTGTGGTAAATAGAATGACAAAAGTTAATGCTAAAATCAATTTTTTTAAAAAATAGTCTAGACTTCATTCTTTCAGTCTTCTACTAATCTCCAAATAAAAAGTTCAAGAGGTGTCCACATGCTGAAACAGATTATTGCGTTTCCACTTAGTATAACTTTTTCACATTGATCTGAAAATGTGGGTACTAGATTTTGTCAGTCATCAGTCTAGATGTATCCAGCTTTCCTCTATTTAAGGGATTAGTATTAACTGGTATCTACTAGCTCATCTTCATTTTTTCATAAACTACGTGTTCTGTTTTGTTAAACAGCACCGTGAGCATCAAGATTGAAGGTGTGCTGTGCTCTTTGTCATGTCCTGGCCACCACACCTTGCATGGTCTGAAGGCAGATGAGTATGTTCATCTGGAGAAAAAAAATTATTGAATATTAGGTGGAAAATAAAAATGGAGGACAATGAAATACTAAGGATCATAAAGTACAGGAAAGTTTGAGACACTTGTGAGAAAGTACAGCTTCAGAAATTCTGGAAAAAGACTATCCTAGAAACCTGGAAACAACCAAGCAAGTCATTGAAAGTTGTTGAATTGATCAGTGCTGGTGGAAAAAGACCAACCCTATGAAAGATTTTTGCCTGTTCTAATGTGCTCATTTTTAAAAGTTACTATGCTAACTATGGAAACCATGCTAAGGCAGATGGAAAATAAGGAAGTGATGTGTGACAGACAACATGGCTTCACTAAGGGAAAATCTTGCCTGACAAATTTGGTGGTGCTCTGCAACAGCAATAAAGCCTTGGTGGATAAGGGAAGAGCAACTGATGTCATCTATCTGGATTGTGCAAAGCATATGATGCTGGTCCACACAACAACCTTGTCTCTGAATTGAAGAGACATGGATTTGACAGACGGACTGCTTGGTGGATAAGAAATTGGCTGGATGGGTGCAGTCAAAGAGTTGCCGTCAATGGCTTGACACCCAGGCAATGAGCAGTGACGAGTGGTGCTCCTCAGGGGTTGGTTCTGGGACCAGTGCTGTTTAAGATCTTTGTTGGGTGGACAATGGGACTGAGTACACCCTCAGAAAGTCTGCTGATGACAACAACCTTTATGGTGTAGGCAACAAAACTGAGGGAAGGGATACCACCCAGAAGGACCAGGACCTGGAGAGCTGGGCCCATACATACCTCATGAAGTTCAGCAAGGCCAAGTGCAATGTCCTGCATGTTGGTTGGGGCAATCCCAAGCACAAATACAGGCTGGGAGGAGAATGGGTTGAGAGCATCCCTGAGGAGAGGTGCTTGGGGCTTTTGGTCAATGAAAAGCTCAACATGAGACAGTAAAGCACACTCACAGTCCAGAAGGGCAACCTGCATTGCATCAAAAGAAGCATGACCATGAAGTTAAGGGAAGGGATTCTGCCCCTCTACTCCTCTCTCATGAGATCCCACCTGAAGTACTGTATCCATTTCTGAGGCCCCCAAAATAAGAAGAACTGTTAGAGAAAGACCAGTGTAGGGTCACAAAAATGCAGAGGGCTGAAGGATATCTCCTATGGAGACAGGCTGAGACAGTTTGAGCTGTTCAGCCTGGAGAAGAGAAGACTCCAGGGAAACCTTACAGAAGCCTTCCAGTGCTGAAAAGGAGCCTATAGGAAAGTTGGCGAGGGAGTCTTTTTGAGGGAGTCTTTATGAGAGAGTGTAGCAACAGGACAAGGGGTGATGGTTTTAAACTGAAAGAAGGTAGATTTAGATTACATATTAAATCTTTACTGTGAGGGTGGTGAGACACTGGAACAGGTTGTCCAGAGAAGTTATGGCTGCCCCATCCCTGGGGTGCCCATTCAAGGCCAGGGTGAATGGAGCTTTAAGCAACCGAGTCTAGTGGAAGATGTCCCATCCCATAGGAGAGGGATGGGAACTAGATGATTTTTAATTGATTGTCCAATTCTAACCATTGTAAAATTCTCTGATTTTATAACTACCCTTCACATGGTTTCACTTTTGAAGTCAATTTATTTACTTATTTGAAATGGTCTCCTTGCTCACAAGCTGGTACTCACGAGCTGGTACTAGCTCTTACAGTTAATTAAGTTAACAATAAATTGCTCTTCTCACTTTTCTTACAGTTAAAACAAAGTCTAATATTTTGTTTGCTGGTTTTAAAAGTCACAATAATTGGAATTTTCCATTTTAGTCCCTTTTTTTTACTATCATCAAAATAGTTAAGGTTATGTTTTTCTTAATCTGACTTGTGGGATAAGCACCAGAACTACTCCTGAGGGCCGTGTAAATTTGCAATGAATCAGGTAAAAGAGTTGCTGTGAAATAAATGCTATCATATTCTTTCTAGGACTGAATTGTAAAGTTCAAGATTTTCCACCTTCCTAGTGGCAGCACTACCAAGCTTCATTGTTTTTAGCATCATCTCAAAGTCCCAAGACTAACCCTTAAGCAGTATTTACTAGTTCCCAAACATTCAGCATCAAAGAAAAGTTACAGATGTAATTCTAAATAGCCTTGACACCCTTGTTTGGTGTCTGAATAGCTGAAATAAGTAGGCAGACTGCCAAATATTTCTCCAGAGTATTTATTTCCCTTTCAGCTACATAATTTTAATTTACATGGAAATCATCAATACTTTAAAGTGGTACTTGTCCATCAAGTTTGTTTATTTCCTGTCTCCCCAATGTACTCTAGCAGAAATACAAGTCATAGATTGGTTGAGCAAACATAATTGACTCAAACAAATGTTGTTCAGATTGAGTGTCTCAAGTTCCTCTGCACTGACCGAAGTCCAGCCATTGGAGACATACTCATGTCAAGCAGAAATACATTCCATTAAGCAGCACTCCACCAAACTCTACTGAATAACATAGACGGAACCGTGTCTAATTATATTCACAAATACCTTTTTGTTTATTTGGATGAGCATAAGGTTGTAAATGTGTACAAATTTGCATATGACACACCAGTGTTTGAAAACATGCAGAACCTACTCAAAGTACATTACTGAGACTAATGTGTCAAATATCCAACAGTTTAAAGTGCCATAATTTTACTGTTATTCATTGTCCTTATATTTTTTTTTTACCTTTACCAGTTTTCTGTTCTTCATTTAGATACTACATACAGGAGTAAACTGGTAAATTTTCCTTGTACTAGTCAATCAACATGCCTTTTGCAGTCAACAGAGAGGAATAAGCACCTTGGGGCATAATTCATTTCACCCAGAAGTGGAGATCCATGATAGATCGTATTAATTGCTCTCTAAAAGTCTGTCTTTCTCCATCAGCAGTAGAGAAGGAGCCTGTGGTGACAGGCACAGATGTCTGTATTATAGCCATCTAAATTTAGCTTACTCAGTTTCTGTCTTTAGGATGCATTTAGGAAGATGCTGAGTATTTTCAGCTCTAATCAGATCTGCAGAAGGAACTCAGCACCTTCTGACGGGGGAAAATAGATTCCAGCTTGAAAGACAGATTTAGACGTATTCTTCAATTTTTTCTGCCTTTATCTTAATGTCATGAAAACAACAGAATGTGTATCCTGAAAAGAACGTTGATTCTCTAATTTCTTTGTTTGTAGTGGTAGTGGTGCTGCAAGTGTCAGCACGGTAGCAAGTGGGAAAATAAAAACAGTGAAAAAAAGCACATACTGTTCTTGTGAACAAGAAAGTCTTTAAATAAAGCCCTGGTGATTTATTCTCTTCTGTCATAGTTACTTATGTGATGTGCTTACACTTCAAAAATGTGTAGTACATACTCTTACAACCTGCTTCAAAATCTTCAAAATGCGTTGTATAGCTTCATACATGTAAAACTAGAAGCTCTAATTTCTCAAATTTTTTTTTTTTTTTTTTTTTTTTTTTTTTGGTTTATATTTCGGGTTAAAGAAGAGAAATCTTCCTGAATTCCAAACTGTACCAGAAACAAGCATTCAATAGGTGGCATGTGTTTCAAATATCCCATTTCTAGTTTCTTTGCATCAATATTTCAGACTTTTTTTTTTAAAGCTCACAAACTATAGTTCTTTTCTTTTTTTTTTTTAGATTTTTGTAACAATAGACTTTAGGGAATAAGGCTAATATATATTAACTCTGCTATGTTTCTTTCAGATGCTACTGTTTTGCTGAGTTCAACAGCAACGATACTTGACAGGATAAACACAGAATGCATCAGTACTAGGGAAAAAAAAATCTAAACATACTTTAGCTGTTTATTCTAGACTTTTAAAAGACTAAGTTGTCTCATTCAGGAAATCTCTTCTAGTACTTCACAATGCAGGGTATGCAGCTCAGACTTCTATTGTTGGTTCATTATATTAAAATGTTGGAGAGAAAGATAAAATGTTCTAAGGGGTAATTAATTACAAAATTTTACAAATGCCAAAGTCTTTCTTCTATAATACTTAAATTGATATATTACATAAGATATTAATAAAAGTCATCGACCTGAACACCTGCTTGGATGGTATTTTTCTCCCAGCTGCAATAATCTCATCCTGTTGTTCAGGCAGAGTTCATTTTACTGCAAGACTTGCTAATGTGTACCAGAGGCGGCAACTGGTGATTGTTGGATTATCAGATCTTTTATTTCTGAACTTAAATGTGTCTAATGGTGCCTGAAAAGAATTTTAAATGTTTAACTTAAAAAAAAAAAAAAACATATTCAAGATTCTCAAAGACTATAATATTTAACATTACAGGAATTAATCCAGTCAACCTAAATCTGTATTACAGTAATCAACTTCATCCACAAACTTCCGTAAGGTTTCTGATATTACTATGCAGAGTTTTAGTACTCCCAAGAGTGGACTAATGATCCAGTAAACCATAATTAAAGAGATTTGCTTCCACTCCCTGATCATCTCACTGTTTTTATATGATCTTAGGAAGGCCATATTAAGGAACACAGATATAACCCCCATGAATTTAAAACTTGGTTAAGGTTTTTTCTCTAGTCTCTAAAGTTTGTAAATATACATACTTAACATTTATACATATATGCAAAAACCATTGAGCTTAGATGTTGCAGGACAGACAGGTCCTCTAAGGCTTTTAGATACAGTCTACATATACTACTGTAAGTTATGTATTTCCATTTTGTAGACAATACTACAAAACAATATTGATATTAATATAATACATTGTTAATTAGTATAAAAATATTAGATATTATTGTATATTGTAGCATTGTTTTCATATATACCTTATTAATATAATATTAATAAGGTACAGTGCATCTGTCTCTACAGTGTCAATTGTCAGATGGTGACAAAATGATTTGGAATGATGACAACAAAATCTGTAAGAAAATAAGCAAAGTAATTATTCTCTGAATAAGATATGTTTAACTATAAAGCAAACAGTGAATGAGAAAATTTTAATGTGTAATTCACTCATCAAAATATTAGAATTTATAGGCAAAATTGTTTATGGCAAATACTAATTGTAATAATTTTAAGACATTCATTCCATTGTTCTATTTTTCAACTAGATTATTTAATGAAAACTGTAATTCCCTGGTACCAGTCACAGTGTTTTAGCTTTATTTTGTCATGTTCAAAATCTAAACAAAATACTGGGGAAAATCACATTAAAAACTGACGTTAGTGTGCTTGCCTGAATGCTAAGACTTGCCTTCCCATCAAAGCCTGTTGCTGCTCCTGACCGAACCCATTCAGCCAAATATAGCTGAAGAACATACAAGCTTTCAGCAGGCATTGGTGAATGCTGGCTCTGCTTCTTTCCACTACTTCTGTGCACTTGATTAAAGGGGTAACAAAAGGTAGCTCACAATGTCGTATAAAATTAGAAAAGCTTTCCCATCTTCCCATCTAAACAAATATGCAAATAAATAATACTCTGGGCAGCATAACAGTTCTTAAGGATACCGATAATACTACTAACATTTAGTTTCCATAAACTCAGGTCAATTTACAAATCTTGGTGATATTCCCATTCTACAGCATAGAAAAATAGAGAAATTGCCTTTTTGCAAGATTCACATTGAAATTATGGGAACAAATAATCCTGAAAAGAATTAAATGGATAATTTAGTGAAAAATATTAGTTTAGAGGACAGGTTGGGAAAATAGGTAGATGGCTTTGTCAGCAATTAAACAGTTGACAAAGCCAGCAGCCTGTTTTCCTAAACTGTTTTGTGGTCATTGTATTTCATTTTATATTTTTTTTTTCTGTCTGCAGAGTTAGACCCATTGTCATAGCATTTCTTCTAAATATTCAGTAGCCAAGATTTATTTGCTGTAAATTAACTTCACTGACTTTAAAAACAAATCTTGGAAGACGCATTTCTAATTTGTCAGCTAATCACAACTGTATGAAAGCTTATTCCCACAGGTATACTCTTTTTAAAGTGCAACAATGTCTACATGGTCTTATAATTTGATGACATAACTAGACTTGAACAATTAATGTTGTGTAAATGGAGCTCCATTATAATTTTTTTTTTTAAAAATAAAGTTTGTTAATAATTTTCTGATAACCCAGAGAAGTAGGGAACTTATCTCATTTACTTATAAAATTCAATTTGAAATTAATTCTATGGAACACCCCAAGGGCATTAGGATTTTTTTGCAGAAAATGACCTCCACCCATTGTCACTGCATCAGTTCTTCAAGCTGCATTGTATAATTAATAACATGTGAAATGCATCTACCAAAAAAATTACAGATACCTGAATTTGCAGTGGATAAAGAACACAAGCAAATATGAAATTAGACTGTTTTGTTGCCTTTGATAATTCAAAGACATATAGTTAATATTTTGTATATCATTTCATGTTGCTGTAGATGTTACTGTAGAGTCAGTTAGTGAGATAAAATGAGGAAAAAAAACCACACAAAAAGAAAAAACACTGCTTGTAAAACTGAATTGTGCACAACTGGGTAGAAAGCTATGACAATTCTTTATATATATAAAAAATTTTCTGTGTCTCTGACAAGTTTCTGTGAAAAAAAAAAAGTGTTTTGTAAAAAATATGTATGCTAGCTTAAGAAGGTTGCTTCAAAATGTGTACCAAGTGTAAAAGGTACCAAAAAAACCCCAGCTACCAACTATGTGAAAAAAACCAAAATATCCCTGAAAAGAAAATCAAAGTAATTTGACATAATTAAAATTTTACACATTCTCCAATTAACCACTGATGTCACTTTGGTAGTAAATTAGGTGAGTTCTATAACAGTAGCTTGATGGGGCACATACCAGTGATAAAGTATCTTATATTTAGAGAACAAAGCTTGACATATTATACCATTGAGAGTGTTACAGGGAAAACAGAAAAGAATACAGTTAAATGCGGTGATTTTCAAGCATAAGAAAAGTGAAAGAACAGCAAAATGCATTTATGAAACACACTCCTGATTAACTGGGTGTTGGATAAAGGTAAAGTTATTTGGATGTAATGTTCATATTCTTAATACAAGGATTTGAAAATGAAAAAAAAAATTTATTTCCATATCACTTCTTTAGATTATAACAAAACTCTGGTATCACGTCTTTAAAAACATGCTCAAAGTACTTTTCAGAGTAGAAAAGAAATAGAAAAAAAAATCAGGATATAGCAATCCATCCAAACATGAAGTATTTGTTATCTGCTCATAAAAACCACACTGACTTTTACAGCCTCTTCCTTACACACATTTCTGTAAATAAGACTAAAATTAGAGCAATTGGGTACAGTAACTACATTCCTACAATTTAAAAAAAAATCCACCGCATATAAATAAATCCTATATGCAACAATCTTCAAGTTACTTGATTAAAGTTTATTTTTAGAAGGTCTTTTTTGTATCTTATGCTTTAAAGAGAATTAGAACTGAAATAACAGAATGATTGCACACAGCACACATCATTTCCATCGTTTCATTCCTACATTAGGAATACCTTCAAGGAATAAATTCTGTATGTCTAATAACATCTCTACTGTACCTGTCAAGGTTTAAATTTGTATTTCCAATTTTTTTATTTTACACCAGAGAATCTTTGATATCTCTCATAGTTATTGGAAACTTTTTTTTTTTGACCCTGTAAATGCAGCCTTCCCTTGTGCCTTTCAGTTAAGCTATGGAACCAGCCTGTTAATGTTTTGATGGAAATGAAAACATGCTGAGAAACTGAGCTGCTTTTGTAGTATCCCAGATATCTAGAACATATAAACATTCAGTATACTACTAAATGGGTAAAAAGATCATACTTTATATGTATCCAGTTAAGTAAAGTGGAAAAGAAACTGTTCTTTTTGACACCCAAAAAACATATACCTGTTAATAAAAATCAAACGAAACCTAACCTACTTCTACTAAGGCAACATTTGAAAGCTCTCTTTCCTTCATCTGGTTGACTACCTGTTTCTTTCCTCAGAAGATATAAGTCAGCACTTCAGGCCTTTTGAAGAGCTCATTTTTTTGTTGGAATATGTCAAATTAGGCCAGGTTGGACAGGGCTTTGAGCAACCTGGTCTACTGGGAAGTATCTCTGCCCATGGCAGGGGGCTTGGAACTCAATGATCTTTAAGGTCCCTTCCAACTTCAACTGTTCTATGATTCTATGTCAGCTATAATGGCCAAACTGCCCTTTGTAAGGTACCTGGACAATCTAAACCACTTTAATCTTTAACTTGTAAATGTGCTCTCTATTTTCTCCCAAAGTATGTGACATTCATGTCACCTTCTTACTTAGAATGATGATTGTTTTCTGTCTCTGGATACCACCATAACTGATCAGCTATGAGACATTTTCTGTGTTTACCTATCTAGTAAACAACTTCTTGCTGCAGTAAGTTGAAAAATTCTCTTTTTATTCACTTTTTATTAACATAAGATGCATTTGCTATTTACAGTAATGATTAAATTTTTAATTGCTTATGTCCTAGTTGCATGTTGTTTATTCTTTATGTGACTAAAGATTCATCCTCACAGACACAAAGGCACACAGAGGGCCATCTGGATCCATGTATCAAATTGTATAGTAATGTATCTGTACCCATGTATCATGTACTATCATTCTCAATAACCTAATTAGGGGAACAAGCCTCAACTTCACCCCTCCAGGGCATTGCAGGGGGATGTCAGCCCAAAAGCCTGGGTGAAACTCATCACAGTGAGTCAGCAGGAGCAGTTCTTCAGGACACCATATAGACTGAGGAGATCTCTGCATTGGGATCTGAGGCCTGTTGTGGGATATGGAGAAAGAGCATTTTGGGACAGTACAAGAATTGTTAAGAGACGTTTATTGGAGGTTCAAAAGACGGGGAATAGGAGGCATCATGGAGGTTTGGGGAGGAATAAATGCAGGAAACCAAAAGCATAAGGTAATAAAGGGATCAGCTGTATGTAAAATGAAGACAGTTCCTTGTCTGGCCATGTCCTACACCTAATCAGTAGAGACAGGGAGATTGGTTACCATTTGGCTCCACTTGCTGAAAATTAATTTAATTAATTGCCATATAAAGCATTAATTTATTGCCATCTAAAATTAATTTAATTTATAGCCATATAAAGCAAAACCAGCTAGTGAGAAATAAGACAAATATATTTAATAATAATAATAACAACAACAACAACAACAACAACAATAATAATAATAATAATAATAATAATAATAATAATAATAATATGTAATACTTAAATAATATATTTCCTTCCCGCTCTCTGAAGCTCTTCTTCATTCTTCAGACTTCTTCATTCCAGATTGCTTTACCCTTACTCCAGCAGCACAGGAAGTATGGAGGGGTTATATTAACTACATAATGGTTTTCTCTTTGCCACTCCTCCCCTTTCATGCTTTTCCTGTGCTGGCATGGGCTCTACCATGGGCTGCTGTCCTTCAGGAGATACCCATCTGCTCTGGCATGAGGCCTGCCACACGCTTAAGTGTATCTGCCAGGTGCTCTGGCACCCAGTCCATCTCTTCCTCCTCCTATTCCTCCTCCCCTTATGATGTTGGTGTTCCCACAGTCTTACTCCTTCATGCTCTCTCTTCCTCTCTTTCTGTGGTGTTTCTTATCATTTCTCAAATATATTTTAAGAAGTGTCACCAGCTCTGCTGATGGGCTCAGCTCTTGTGTAATATGAGCCCATTGAAGGAGCTGACTGACACAGGGCAGTTCGTGGCCTTTTTCACATAAGCCACCCCTAAACACCCTCAACCCACACTCCGCTCCCCTAAAAACAAATCCTTGCCACGGACACCCAATCCTCAGACAGTTTTATTTTGTGATCTTTGTTGGTTTTAAATAACCTTTTATGCCTCTGTTACTTAATATATGACCAGGGTGAAATAAATAAATTATTTCTGTATGACTAGTAAATGGTAACCTGTCACAAATTAAGCCACAAAATATTAATGTTTTTTTATAACTGCATTTCTACATCTACTTCATCTTCTGGCACTCATGTATGCATTTGGGTGGAGGTCCATACCTTGTCACTGGGAATCAAACTTGTGGTATTGAAATCATAACTTAAGCACAGCTTCAGGTTACAATGAAATTGCCACGAAAGATTTAAGCCAATACATTTTACCTCGCAGCTCAAGGTAAAACCATGAATATAATTTTTCTGAGGAACTCTATGACAACATATTTTCTCACTACTATAATTGGTCACGTTTAACCTAAAATATTAAGATAAATGCAGATATTTTTAAAGAAAACAAAATTATAACATGGATTTCCATCCTTATCCATCCACTAACTTCTACCTGTCTTTTTGTACCTATATGGTTCAAAATCATTCAGATGCTATCCAGAATAAGACAAAAGAAAATAGCTATTTTCACTTCCTATATAACCCATTTAACATACTATATAACTATTTATAACGATTTCAGAAGCCAGCCATGAATCTGATTCATGCAGAGATGAACTAGAAAACAGAGGTAATATTAGCCTCAGGAAGCTGCAGATATCTACGGTCACAGAACATCAACTAATTAAACTATCCTGTATATTTTAGATTGGTGGTGCATTTTAGACTAGTAATTGCCTTTAAGATCTGTAGTTCTATGACATTATTACGGGAAGCACTACTGATTAAATGTCATTGCACAGCTGAAAAACCAAATTATGCCATTAGACATTCCATCCTGTTTTAAAAAATGATACTGTCTGTATAGCATGACAACTACCTTTAACAAGATATCAAAAAAAGGGCTTCCTAAAACTCACAGTTTATACAGGAACTGTGTTACTTTTTCTAGACATTCCACATCTTTATTTGACCATCAGGTATATCATGCTTGAGCTTAATAAGAAATTTTGCAGCTTGCTAAATCCTATAATTCTAAGAAGATGCTTATATAAAGATTAACCTTTAAAATAAGCAATATAGAAACTAAAGTGGCAGAAATTTTATGAAGGAAGGGAGAAAGAAGTGGCTATACTTTCTGCTTATCATCTGATGTCCTAGCATCAAATTACCATAAACAAAGAGGAAAATCTTAACTGGAAAGGGTTTAAAAAAAAAAAAAAAGTTAAAAAAATTTATTTTACTGTAAATTGAGATTGCTGATAAACACTATTCTTTATCCTATGATCTCTCTAGCCTCCTGGGTAAGAGAAAATTATTTTATCCATTATAAAGGATTTTTATGAAGATCTCAGTAATACCTAAAACCTGCCAGCCCAGAAAATGTATGAACTGTTAATTAAAGGAGAGTCAGCAATAGCAGCGGACTGGCCTCATTGCTTAGTTGTTAGGTTACTGGGATTGTTTCTGCAATTGTTCTACCCAGCTCTCTCCAAAAATAATTAAGAGTCTGAGTGACAGAAGTTTTCTTGTTGCCCTTGACATCCTTGGCCGGATTTAACTCTATATGGGCTTTAGCTTTCTTAACCTGATCCCTGGCTACTCAGACAATTTCCCTGGATTCCTCCTAGGATAACCATCCTTTCTTCCATCCTCTGTAAGCTTCAATTTTCTGTTTGAATTTATCCAGGAGCAACTTGTTCATCCATGCAAGTTTAAGGGGTTTTTGGCCAACTTCCTCTTTGTTGGGATGCACCACTCCTGAGCATGGAGGAGGAGATCCTTGAATATTAACCAGATTTCTTGGCCCATTCTCCCTCCAGAGCTTTGTCCCACAGTACCAAGCAGATTTCCAAAGAGAGCAAAGTCTGCTCTGCTGAAGTCCAGGGTAGCAAGATTCCTGTGTGCTCTCATTGCCACCCTAGGGATCCTTAATTCCACTATCTCATGTTTCCTGCAGCCAAGGCTGCCCCTGAGCTTCACATTCCCCACAGCCCCTCCTTATTGGTCAGAACAAGGTCTAGTATGGCACCTATCCTCATTGGCCTTGCTATCACATGGAGAAGGAAGCTATTATTGACACATTCCAGGAACCTCCTAGACTGCTGATGTCTTGTTGTGTTGTCCCTCACACAGATATTGGGGTGGTTGAAGTCGCCCATGAGGGCCAAGGTTTGCAAATGTGGGGCTGCTCCTATCTGTCTATACAGTGCCTCATCTGCTCTCCTTTTCCTGGTCAGGTCACCTGTAGCAACCTGCACTGTAACATCACGTGTCCCTGCCCTCCCTTTAGTCCTGACCCATAAGCTCTCAGCTGGCTCCTCATCTATCCCCAGGAAGAGTTCCATGCACTCCAGCTGGTCATTGACATAAACAGTGACACCCCCTCCTCATCAGCCCTGCCTATCTTTCCTGAAGAGACTACATCTTTCCATTCCAACACACCTGTCACAGGAGCTGTCCCATCACAACTCTATGATGTCAATGAGTTCATAGCTCTGCAGGCATGCACATGCCTCTAACTCCTCCCTTTTATTCCCTATATTATGTGCATTTGCATAGAGGCATTTAACTTGGACCCCCAATGAATCTTACCTACTGGCTGGAGTGGCGGGTATTCCTTTGTACTGTGTTACTTGTGTAGGTTTAGGAGTACTCATGAGTGACAGGAGGATTTTTCCACCAAGCAGCCATGTTCTGGTTATAGTCTGATGTAAACTAGAATTTCTTTGGCAAGAGAAAGAATAACAGGAGAAGCAAACCCCAAATCTCTCCCTTCAGACAATTCAGACTTAATGGATGTCACCATGTTATAACTACTGCAAAATTGCTCTGTTTACTTTATCAAACCAGTAAAAGATACCTGTTTTTCTTCCCCAGAGATTTGGAATTTCTATTATGAACCTGAAAGGCTGAAGTATATAAACTTACTTTCCCCTCCCCGCCCCCTTTCTTCTTCTGCTTTTTTCATTTTTCTTTTTTTTTTTTTTTTTTTTTTTTACCTGAGTGGGTTCTGCTGGAATTAAATCTATTATAAACCCTTTAGGAAATTCCCCTGTCAATCCTGAGAAAGCCCCATATTCAAATGTTATAATTCATTTACACTGAACTTTAATAACAAGAAAGAAGGTAAAATCATTACTGCCGTGAACCTACAGAAAACATGTCTGTGGAGAGAGACAATACCAAGAACAGAATGTTAACCTCATGCTCACCAGGAGGTCCACAGCTAAAAGCAGAACCAGCAGTGAATCCACACAAGAGACTGCTTATTAAAAAGGGCAGGAGAAAATGCTGACACCCACATGTCATTACTGAAAAATTCATTCAAGAGCTTAAATGTGTCCTGCAGCTCTCAAAGCTTTTCCTGTGAGAAGACACAACAGCATGCCAGCACACTGAGCAGAGAGGAGTGAGTGCGGTACATATGGTCAGAAACAAGACAATTTAAAGTGAAAATTCAAGTGAGCACAGCAGGATGCACGTGCCAAATTGCTCAGGGACTAAACAGTTATTTTAAACGTTGAATTGTTCCAGCACTTGGCAGGTGGATTTTTTGTGGCACATCTGCTTTTTGTTAACAAAAGTGTGTTTGCAAAATAATCCAGAGGGACTTTGTGGTCATATATTATAAAATCTTATTGCTTTGTAGATCGATACAACTTCAGGAGATGATCCTTTTGCAGACAATGGACAGAGTGGTCAGCTTATACAGGAGTTTCAAGTGAAAGCAGCTCATCTCTGTAAGTTTTACTGCTGACAATACTTACAGCACACAAACTTCAGGAAATTTGGGTTTAATGATGTAATGTAATTTAAGTATACTTTGGCTTTGTGCCCAGTTGAATTGAATACTCTGTGTCCTTTCACAGACAGATAAAATTCTCTTTTACTAGAAAATCTTGGCTTATGTTCAAATACAAAAAATAAGTAAGTGACAGTTAAGATCAATTTTGATTCAATAGTCGTTTCAGAAATTTCAATATCACAAAAATCGTGAAAAAAAAACCCATCTTTTTGAATCCACCTTCACCACCTTTTTCCAAAACCAAATGAGGGCATAAGTCATAAAGAATAAATTTCAAATTCCATTGTAAGAGCCAGTGGTCCTTACCGTAGTCTGTCCTTGAGAATAAAAGACTGAAACTTTGGATATCTTTGCCCAGGTAAAAGTTCTAACCATGATCATTATGTTCTGCATAGTTCCACTTTCTTCCAAATGCAATATGGCTGCTGTTAGACATGGTAGAAAAGTTTCAGCTGGAGTGTTTTATTATATATATAACATACTGACCACATCAAAGCCACTAGCTGAGCTTTGACAAAAATTAAAAGCAGTTGTAACTTCATGAGATTTAAGGGGGAAAAAAATGAAATGATAAAAATTATAAAATCAATACAGTTGACTGAAACAGACTTAGCAAAGAGGGTATCTAGTCATACCCTCAACACTTCTTACTTTTTTTTTAATAGAGCTGTTAGGTTCTGCCCACCAAACTTATTTTAGATGGGTAATTTTTTGCTTTGAAGCATTGACGTTTTGAACATTCTTCTCCCTTCTCACCATGAATACCTATCTAATGCTGGTTCTTTGAAATCAGGATGTATCATTACCATTACTCTTTTAAAAAAATGTGACCTCAAAATTTCTCTTACTTCTCCAATTTCCTACAGAAATTTTGCTACACTTATTCTTCACAACTGGTAATAAAATGATATCATCAGGTATAATTAGAACAAATTTACTTGTAAACTTTCAGAGTGTATTTTATTATATCTGTTGTTTCTGATTTTTCTGCACTTCACATTTGGGAAAGAAGGTAATATCTGCAATTCTCCAAGAAGTTCCAGCACACAGTTTAATGGATAACTAAGCATAATGGGCTAGCTATATTTAGAAAGGAGAAAAAATGGGCTTTTTGAGAACTATGGAGACAGAAAAGTAGTCTATGGCATCTCTATTTACAGCAAGTTTCTAAGCATTATTCAGAATTACTTTTTAGTTGTAAAGTACAAATCATTTCCACATTTAATGGGAAGGAGTCAAAAAGAAAGTGTTTGTAAAATAGATTTTACTTCAAATTTCTACAGATGCAAAAAACTGTATTCAAACTAACCTAACATTTTACTTTTAAAATACTAAATTTTGAGGGGTAACGGTTATTGATTTATTTTTTTTCTTTATTAAATTGATATATAGTTCTTTAATATTTATAGGATTCATGTCACAAGCTGGACTGCAATGCACAGCAAAAATGTGCTTTACTCCAGAAAATAGGCAGATATAACTCAAAATTTCAGGAGGAGTAGATTTAAGGAGTAATTTTTCCTGACTGTAAGGAAATTTTAAAGGAGTCAAAATACCAGTCATCTATTAGTTGATAGTTAGGACTAAACTGAAGACACGGGACAATGAAGACATTTAAAGTGAAAGAAGACAAGGATTTCAGTTAAACAACCAACCATACCTCTTTTTTGAGGCAACTGCTATCTAACATTCAGGGTTTTTATCAACAGGCATTTCCACACTTCAGGATAAGGCTAGACCAGTGTTCCTCATGTTTTAGAAATAACACAAAACTTGATATTTTCAAAAAATTGGATAAAGTCAGTACCCTTCATAAGGAAGATCTCATATAAGAAGTTTTTTAATATTCTGGGATAAGTTGTCCTAACTTTTCTATTAAAGACTTATGATATAAGCCTGAATTGTAGTACTGTTGCTTTATCAGATGTCCCTTATCTGATCTTTGAATCTCTTAAGAAAACAATTTATCATTAAACTGTACTAGTCATTCACAAGCTACATCAGTAGAACAATAATGTAAGAGTATTACTATGTGTCACAGAAACTTGGCTAGTGAATATATGAACAGATGACTATAGACTACTATGATAAATGAAAGTCACTTTGGAAAAATATATAGACAGCAGTAGTAGAATAGTTTAAGAACATCAATCAAAAATTGTTTCCCGATAGAAATACCTATGTGAAAAAAAACCTACATGACAATTTAAATTATTACACTTTGCCTCTGCATTGACTGTACCTTTCCTTCTACAGAATCTATGGAGATTTATTTTCCAAAGGAGACATCTCAATGAAGTGTCTAAAATTGGGCAGTAAGTATAATTTATTTTTAATTAATTTAGAATTTATCAAAAGCAGTATTTCCATTTGATTCCTTTGACTTTACATAGGTCCAATCAGAAAACTGACCAGATTATAATTTTACATGTATACAGTCATATAACGTATTTCTCCCTATAATATAGAAGTTACAGTTGACTTAAAAGATTCCTTAAGCTAAACTGCCAAGTTATTAGTTTCTAAAATAAACATCTGCTTCTTTATAACAAGCTACTGAACTCTCCTACAACTGCAGAGCTATAAGGAATGAATCATATGTTCATCTTGTATAATCACTGTAAAATTCAGATTCTATTCTTGTGAAAGGAACTGATTATTATAAGGATACATATAAGTAATACTAGCAGTGAGGTCTGCATCTTCCCACCTTGGCACTCTTTATGGTGATAATTAATTAGATTCTTTTTTGCAGTCTTGATTTTGAGGCCATCAAACCAAAGTGGTGACAAAAATAGCAGCAGCACCTCACCTTTTTTACCATTTCTTAACTTTTACAATAACTTAGATTTAAAAAAGAAAATTGATTCATTCGTATAAAACTTGTGGTCTTTTAAATGTAACTTCTTATGTTGGTTTGTTTTTTTTCATATACCCCTATTATTCAACATGCAAGTGTGACTATGAAAGCATGTATTCTATGCATATATATATATGGATAGATAGATATAAGATTAGATGTCTATTCACAGTGGTTATCACAGCAACGAGTTTCATTGAGTTTTAGAAGGTACTGAAAACAGATTAAAATTTGTTGATAAATGGTTTCTGTTCTAGAAGTTTTATTCTCTTAGGTATGAAATGTATAATGCTGCACTTTGCTGTATTTGTTAGTCTTCATTGACCAACATGAAATATATAGGAAGCATGTTTTTTTCTTTGTCCCATGGCCATAAAAATGATTTTTTCAGAACTTATAAAAGTTGATTTATTCCAGCTTCTGTTTTGACAATATAAGTAAATTTTTCTTATGACGTCACTTGGTGTTGCACACATCAGAAGACTCAGCAGCTATGACTATTGCCCTTAGAAGCAGTTTGCTGTGTGACCATGAATGAAGATTACTCAGAGATTTACCATTTCTCATCCTGACCTCATAGTTAGCCAGTGTAAAGTTTGACCAAGGACTCCTAGAACTGTTGTCACATTACAGTAAAATCTTTATGCTTTCTTTCTATATATGTATGTATGCATATAAACAGAATCATAGAATTATTAAATAGCTTGGGTTGGAAGGGACCTTAAAGATCATATTGTTCCAACCCCCCTAAAATAAGCAGAGACATGTTCAACTACATCAGATTGCTCAGGGCCTGGTCCAACCTGACCTTGAACATTTCCAGGGACAGGACATCTCTGGACAATCTGTTCCAGTGACACTTTTTTAACTTTTATGAAGGAAAAACAAAGTCTCATGGGCACTTTGTTCAATAACTTCTTTATGAGAGAAATTTCATTTAATGACCACATGTCTGTGTGTGCTTCTGTCTTGATTAAAGACACTGAATCGTTTTCTAAGTAAGCCGCCTGAAATTCCCATAAATGTTAAATAACTCAGACCATTAAAAGCATGTCATTTATAAAATATGACTAGAAATGTTACAAATTATTTACACATACCATTTTGTTCTTTGACTCTTCTATTCCAATGATGAAGCTGTGAATTCTAAAAAGAACCCAGTCTGTTTTGTTTAAAACCATTTGGTAGTTGGCTTACCTGGAGATTTCTAATTAGATGTATATTCTACAGATATGAAGACCCTGACAGGTACTTGAGGGTCAAGAATCTGTGACAATGAAAAAGTATAAATTAAGTGGAGGAAATTTAAGTATAAAATTCACCTTAGAATGAAAGTAATATCAAATGAGGTCACAATTTCTTCTGAATGGGACTGAGAAAGCATGAAGATATAGCCTGAGAAGAGTTAGAAAATATTTCAGAGAAAAGACACCACAGTGTGGAATGAAAAAAAAAATATAGGTAATAAAAGCTGAGAAAGTAGAATGGTAGAAAAAGATTCTGTATTTTCTTAAAAGGTTAAACAACAGGAAAAAAAAAGGTTTAGGAACTGGAGAAGGGAGGCAGTCAGGTGGATGGAAAGGAGCAAACAAATCCCAACAGACATTCTGTAAAAGCAGCTTTAAACTTCAGATGCTTCCAAGTTTATACCCCAAAGGATGGCAAATCCTGATTTTTCAAGACTGAATAGTATATTGTATCAGATCTGGGCAGATTCCCATTAACATTTTGAACAAGCAGTGGCAAGTTTTAAGGGTGGGAAAGTTTTCATGCTCATGGGTCCCTGAATAACTGATGTTTCATCTACAGATAGTTCAGAGTAAAAGCCAGTGACTCAAGCAGCTCTCTCATGAGATGGTGAGGGGAAATAGGGAAATATTCGGTACAGAAATTGAAAAATAACAACTGAGAAACATGTAGACAGCTTGATTCCTCTTTTGATGTATGAAATAGTAGTTGGAGTTCTATGTTCCTGTTAAACTCTTATTAACTGTTGTATTCTGTTTCTGGGTGAAATTTTTACTTTTTTTTTTTAGTTTTCTAGTTATCTGATTGAATAAATGATCAAATGACTGAACCTTTTCTCCTTTAATTTGGATGACCTCTCTAGAACCGCTTCCGCATGAATTCAGTTTCTCCTAACATTTCAGCACTGGAATCCAAGCAAGAAAAAATGCATAAAATTGTAGCCTGGAAAAACTGTGGGGTTTAAGTTGTCTAAAAAATAATTCCATTTAGATGTGAGTACTGGGAATCATCTTTATTGTTACTAACATATTAATGTTACTTTACAAATATTTTTTCTTCACAAATATGGATAAACAAATTCTGGATGCCATACTGGGGAAAAAGTTCGGCAAGCTTTTACTGTTCAACAAAAACACTTGTTTTATATGTTTAAACTATGCAGCAATAAAGGATTCTGGATCTCTGTGTTTATACAAGTGCTTTTATACAAGGTTATACAATGCCTTTTTCTAATAAGATGTGTGTGTACACATACAAGCATATGGATGCATATGCATGAATTTACCTATTTATTTATTCATGTATATAGTAAGAATTTGTTTTTTAGTTCTTCATAGCTTTTAAGTTTGTAAACAGCTGAACCTGGACATGATTGTGAACAACATATCCATTATTCTATAGGTAAATTATATGCGATAGTAAGTACAATCAGCAAATAAAGCACTGCAAATGATGAATATTTTTCTTGTTGCCTTCTCATAATACATTCATTCAGCATACCCATTGCAAGCAATCTTGTTTTGATCTTTATTTTGGTTCTTACACAACAGTTTTCCTGATATTTCAGCTTCTCATCATCCAGAACATCATTCTGCTCTGCAAGTGATTCTTACTGAATTCAGTTATTTAATTAAGTTTCTGTTTAAATGATAATATTTTATTTTGTGCAAGATATTATGCTCAGTAAACCTTTTTAAAAAAATCCCTTTTGATATATTTTCTTTATTGAAAATTGGTAATCTTTCACAGAACTTTTTATGAAGTTAATATTTGACTATATATATTCAGCATAACATTCATTGCTTCAAAACAAACATTATTAATTTTAATAATTATAAGACCAAGAAAACTGGAACCAAAAGATGAAATTATCTGCACAAGCAGATGTCTGGCACAGCATCAATAACTAGGTTTTGTCCCTCATATTGTTTTTGCCTGCACGTATACTGCACAGGCAGAGACATCTTGATGCATCATGCAAGTCAATTTGGTACTGAAATTACAGTTTTCTATATCTAGTACTTCATTGGCCACTTTAAAAGCATGCAGATGATTCTCAGTAGTTGCCATTACTTCCATTTATGTCATGTCCTTTTGACTTTCCTAAATTCTCGTATAAATTTATCCCGCTTAAACATGCTGTGCACACACAGGTCTTAAAAAGTGAGTATAAGAGTGATGGAGGACAACTGGTTTCTTTTGTAATTTAGGGCTTTCAAAGTAAACTTTCAGTTGTTATGGCAACCTTCAATTAATGAAAGCATCATCAAAGCCATATTTCTCCACTACTTTAATACAGTTATTTCCATTACACATGACTAAATGTCCCTTTCTCAACCAGTGACAGAGCTGCACTTATACAGGAAATTAATACTATTAAATTAAAAATACTGTAAGTCTCTGATAAGAAAAATGCTCCTAAAACCTCATTATAAAGTAATGTTTTTCTGGAAAACATTAAAGTTCATTCTGAAAACAAGTGTTTAATATTTACTAATATGATACTAATTAATAAATGGGACTACAACAATGATTTTTACCTGTGAAATTGGAACCAACATTATCACTATGCTGTGTGAAAAAAAAAAAGTATCAGTTTTTTTAACTACCTTTAATTTATAAAAGATAATATTTAAATAATTAACTTCTATATAAGGCATAAATATATGTCTATTATCCCTAAAGGTTTCCAATCTCATCAGAGTATCAAAATTACCTTGAAATGTTCCCTTATTTCAATTTTGGCCTTTCAATTTTTTTTAGTTTGATTGGCACAGGTTTCCCCCAGAGGTTGTATAGTCTCTATCCCTGAAAGTGTAAGACCTTTCTGGATAAAGCCTTGAGCAAATCTGGTCTGACCTCAGAGTTGAATGAGTAGCTTTGAGTAGGAGGCTGAATTAGAGGCTTCCTGGGGTTTCTTGCAACATGAATTATCCTGTGGTTCTACGACTCTTTCCTACAAAATTCTAGACATAAATTCATTTCAAACAGGAAATTGAATATTTCATATCGGATGTCATAATAATGATATCTACCAACACTTCAGTGATTCTTTCATCAAAATGCTAAAATAGATTTCTTAAAAAAAAAACCAACCCAACAAAATCTGTAAATCTTTATTTACAGGAAAATAAGGAAATGAAAGTCATTAGACTACCTTAAGTGATACTGAACCCTGATCAACTACTTGCATTTTGCCCCAAGTGATTTGTAAGATCTTGGCTGCTAGTTTAGAATTAAAATTCAGGTAGCTTCTGTTCTGTACAGTTACGGATTTATTTCAAGTAGAAACCCAAAACTTCAAAAAGGTTGCCAGCCTCAAGGATCAGCAAATAACAATCACAGAGTGTTATTTCTTATTATTTTTTCTTACTCACTACCTCAAGAGCTCTTTCTGACTTTATGAAGAGAATAGATAATTTCTTGATTATTGAATTACCTTGTCTTCAGCATTTTTGCCCTCTGGGCTAATTTTCTAGTAAATAAACGAGCTCTAGCCATTCTTGATATACACTCTTGAAGTAGCAACAATGCAGATATTCAACTTTCAGAATTAATAAAACACGGCAAAAATATAGTAACAGTATTCAAAAAATAGTAATTGTCAGAGTTACCCAATTCTTTTCACTTTTATGTTTGTACCATCCTGAAGAACCAGAGTGTAAAACTGTCAAACTCTGCTGCACATCTAAGAATTTCAGAAGAAATTAGTCACTTTCGGTGCAGTCTAGAAAAATGAAATAAAGAAGCAGAAACATTTGAGAACTATGACATTGCAATAGGAAATATGTAATTCACAAGTATTTCATATGACATCTGGGTTGGGCATGTGAGGCCTAAAGCAGCCATCAGCTCAGAAACAGTAGTTTTACAACCACATACTAACAGTAAAATCTCCTTGTACATATTTTCACCATTTGGTCATCCCTATTTTTGAAGGCCATTTTTTCCCTTTGGAAAAGTTTTCCCAAAAGTTTTCAGAAAACTTCTAGTTTTTCATTGCCCCCAGCACAAGTTTCTAATTTTGCACTCTTCATTCAAATACTCTCTGTACTCCAAATATAATTAAAGGGGTAGAGATAACAAGAGAGAGAAAATAATTGAAAAAATATGATTCACATAGTGGAGGTTTTTTTATAAAGTTAACCTGAAATGATTGCACAGTGGCTTACTCAATATTATTTCCTGGACACAAATTTTGGATTTATAGATCGTTGTATAACAAATCTACACAGAATATTACTGTAGTGAAAACTCAGCAGTTCTTTCCTACTTAAAAGAGATATTTTCATAAACAGAAATGTTTCTATATACTGTACCTAGAAACATGGACTAGAACTTAATTATCCAGACCATAGTGATAGTGTATTAAAAGATAGTTTACAGGATAATAAAAATATACACATATAGAATACTTACCTAGGTGAGAATTTTGTATTAAATATTTGCTTTCTTTTCTTTCCACATATCTGCTATTTCACCAGCTTTGGTGGCTTGAAATATGATGTAGTAATATCATATATTACTATTGTAACTGCCTAATTGACAGAATTTTTCTTAGGCTGTAAATTGTCCTGGGTTGAGTAACAAAAGACTAATTTATCTTGTAATGCTGGGGAATACTTCATCTTTAGAAGACTCCAGTATCTGAATTCATGAAAATATTTACTTTATAGCCAGCTATGCTATAGGGGATTCAACATTTGTGCTTTCAAGCCTTCCCAGGTGCAGAGATGTGAGCCTGGAGTGAGGAGCCAAGCCTGGGAATTTGACCCAGGCTGGACAACAGAATTATTTCATACCATGAAGATCACATTTTCATATAAAGTAGAAAAGTTTGCTGTGTAGTTCTCACTCCCTTGATGGTGATGGTCCAGAGAACTCCTTGCCCCTGGTGCCAGACCCCTGAGGCCTTCCCTTCCTCTCAAAACCATTAAATAAAAATAGTGGGAAATATACTATGAACTGTGTTAATCGGGAGAAAGAAAAGATTGATGCATCATCATGTACTGGGACCCTATAGAATAAAAAATAAACAAAACAACAAACCAAATCCAAACAGCTCCTATATATTCTTTCTATAGTTATTAAAATAAATTGCAAGTTATTTACATACAGGTCGTATAATATGGGCCTTGTTGAAAATACTGATGCACTCAAGCAATTCTCTATTTTAACATCTGTCTGGCTGACCGTCATACTTGCAGGCATAATTTACATGTGTGCTCTTACATGTTTCCTTTGTTCTATGATGTCCCCTGTATAGTACAACTACAACATAATCCTTTCTTATTCCATAATACACTGTACATCATCATATGCCTTCTTCAAAAAGACCTGGAGAAAAAAAAAGAATATTGACTCCAAATCAGTTTCCCAAGATAACTCCACTGATTATAAAAACAACTAAGCTTGGTCTGTGTTACTGGGCTATAATTTTAGGTTATGCATAAAGTGAGGAATACTATGGTCTAATACCCTCACAACTTGCATTCAGTGGTTTTTGTAGTTAAGATGCTGCACATCTTTGAATAAATCTGTCAAGGCTGAAACAGGGTTTTTACAACCTGAAACCCAAACTCTGCATTCCATTCCCAAGGTAAATGCAAGAATTAAAAATTTGCAGTGAGATTCTTGTATATCAGATTTTATGATACTAAGAAATGTCATTTGCCTCTTGATTTTTTTAAAGCTTTTTGTGTTTCTGTTTACAATTTTAGAATAAAGATATTTTTATTAAAAAACATAGACAAATTAAATTCGCTGGTGTACTATAGATGTAATATGTACAAAATTTAAACATGCGCAGTGAAACCATCAGAAAATACAATCTTCCCTCCTAACAATTCAGTTATATTCTAATACACTTTTCAGATCATAACTGATTGAGGCTCTGGTAATACATTTTTGGAAGTATTTTCAGGTCATAAATAATATAGGACTGGTAATATCAGATTCTAATAAATAAACTAATGATATTTTTAGTGCAAAGAGCTACCTTTATATAATAAATATCTCTGGTTTTATTGTAAAGCCGGGAGCTATTTCGTCATTGTAACATATACTAAATAGAGCCTTTATTTCTGTTATGCCAAGTAAATGAAGTGAAACATCAAGGAAGCGTTTAAATGAAGTGTATTATGGGGATAAACTATGCAGAAGATTAGATCTGTCTTCTCATTAGAAGACAGATCAGAACGTTATTTTCAGGTGAAGCAAATTCACAGAAAGAAAGTAGAAACTTGAGAGACACTGGCTCTGTACATCTCAAAGGTATTTCTTGTGCCCTAGGATGTAAACTCTCCCTTTCCTTCTTAAGGAATAAAAAAAAAAAAAAATCACAGCAAAACCCACTGTAAAGACACTGTACTAATACAACATTTGAATTGGCTAGAGTGCCCTAGATAATCTAATGCTGCTCACAACAAAGCAGATGGTGCAGCTGTGTCTGTAGCAACTGCTGTTGACTTTGACAGGATTTCTATACACAGTTGCTCACTAGCTTGAGTCTCTAATGCTCATAAACTACAACTTGTTGATTTTGATGAGGTATTTTTCTAATTATTTTTTCCCCATGTTTCTCAATCCTCTTTGTCCATTTTCTTTCTCAATACTGGTTTCTATGGAAACAGCAATGACAAGTACATGAATGGAGTTTAATGATGTCAACAGGTGCTGCCTGCAATCTGTTTATATAATAGATTAAAATATATGTTATTATATGTGCAATATATTATCTCTTTGTTAGATAATATCAGTTCCTGGATCTTTCGTTTAACATAAATGATGTTCTGCAAATCTGGTCTACAAAAATCCATATGTTGCCTGTCCATAAACTGCAGCTGTCTATTACTGTAAAATGGAAGCCCACATGCTGGGAAAGGCCTTAATACTGCATTGTGCTGCAGCTACATCAGGAACAGCTTTACAACATTAGCTCCCTTCTAAAATGGTTTCCTCCCTATAACTTCATTCTTCCCTTATTGAGCTTTTAAGACATTTTAAAAAAGTAAGTATCTCTCTGAAACATTTTGTCCTTCTTCAGTCACTAGAAAGACACAAGTCCTCCATCTTGAATAACTGTAAATACATTTTGACCTATGGAAAGGGTAAGTTTCTGTATTTCATTCTATTTTCTATGAAAATAGAACAATTTGATTCAGATTTTCTAATGTGGAATTTGAATTTTTTATTCTTCATTGAATTCTTTGCTACAAGGAAGACATCAGAATAAGCATTCCTCATGATCTCCACCTCAAAACATAGCAGTTTGATGTTCTGGATCAAATGTTAAGCCATACATCAGCTAACAAACTTTGACAAATAATTTGCTATCAATTTCCTTTAGAATCAATATTCTTTTGGAATGACAGACAGAGTTAACACTTCCAAGAACACTTCTGCTCTGAAGGTCTACAAACATAGCCCTCACACACACAGCATGCCTTCCTGCCATTGTTGCTGGCTGGCCTATAGTAGGTCATTGCAAATGTCAGCTGAATGTCAGGTAGCAAAGCCAAGTGCAAAAGCGAGGTAATTTAACTGCTTGAGTACTCAGTTAATGACTGCTTGAAAGATAGGACAAAGCTTCATTGCTTATACTGCCAGATTCAAGTGAGTTGCATCTACTTCTGTTTATTTTAGTAGGTGATGTCTTTCCTCCTCCTCATTTCCCAATGCCATGTAAAGACTTTGTTGGTGTTACATTTTACAAACATTCATTACTTTTCCAATACAGACTTTAAGTGCTGGTTCATAGTTCCACTTTTACTATTGTATAAGCTGTTAACACCCATTCCTAATATTGTAACAATACAATATGAAAGACAAAATAATAACCCAGGAGAGTATTAGACAGTAACTAAGCTTAATCCTTGGATTTGCCGGAGCTCCAATTAGGTCATCACCTCACCTCAGGCTTAATGGTGAAGAACTACTATTTTTAAGGACTTTGTCTGTGCAGACTCATTTAGAGGTGTGAGTCTGAGATCAGGATTTCTGAATCCTGATCTGAGGTTGGAGAAAACTGTCTGCCAAATAAATTCAAGTTGCACCATTTTAGGGTCATAAACTACTATCTTGTTTCATGCTTCTTAGAGGTAAGGTTAGACACCTTTTAGCCTTGGCATATTGAAAGGATGATGTTCAAAACTTGGATTAGCAAAAGGAGAGAATTTAGAGAACAATTCATCCACAAAGATATTTTATTGTTCTATTAAACAGCTGAAAATGAGGAAGAGGTGGGTACTTCCAAACACTTTTAAATCTTGTTTTATTTCTTGTGGTAGTAAGGACACTGAGAAGTGACAGAGATCTTAACCCATTATTATCTAAGATAAATGCAAATCATAGTTCTTCCAGAAGTTCATTTTTATCTAGATATGTGCTAAATATGTACAAAAATATTAAAGTTAATCAAAAGTTACACAAAATTAAAATTAACAGCTAAATAAGTAAAGGAAGTGATAAACAAGGGGAAACTTTGGGGGATCATTGAGTTCCAAGCCCCCTGCCATGGGCAGGGACACCTCCCACTAGCCAGCTTGCTCAAAGCCCCATCCAGCCTGGCCTTGAACACTTCCAGGGATGGGGCGTCCACAACTTCTCTGGGCAACCTGTTCCAGTGTCTCACCACCCTCACAGGAAAGAATTTCTTCCTAAATCTTCTAATTTAAAACTATTACCCCTTGTTCTATCACTACACTTCCTGACAAAGTGTTCGTCTCCAGCTCTCCTGTATCTTCAGATACTGGAATGCTGCTCTAAGGTCTCCCCAGAGCCTTCTCTTCTCCAGGCTGAACAGCCCCAGCTCTCTCAGCCTGTCTTCATGGGAGGAGTGTTCCATCCCTCTAATCATCTTCACGACACTCTGCTGGACAAGTTCCAACAAGATCAGTGAAGAAGACTTCACTGCTCTAATAGTAGACATTTTGTTTTAATTTCAGCCGCAAATACTTCTTTCCATATTATTTTTAATTTTTTTAATCCCACTTTTAGCTCTTTAGTTTAAATATTTGTTTTATTCTCTTGTTTCTTTTCATATATTTACAGGGAACAACCATATTATTTTCCTAGAATGGTAAGGTTTTGCAAAAAGTGTGGTTTCATATCCCTCATGATCAACAAGAAAAGAAGTTGTATGTTCCCTTAGATAAAATCACTGTACCATGGCAAGTGAAAGTTCAGTAATAGCTGCATCTTGCTCAAAAAAAAAAAAAAAAAAAAAAAAAAAAATTCAGAACAATTTCTTGCTTCTTCTTTGTGTATAACATGACTAATTTATCCAGGAAAAAAATCACACAGATCTTCAGATGAACATAAGTGTGCCCAATCTTGTATTCCAACATAAGAGGAAAATCATAATGCACAGCTCGCTACAACAAGGATTGACTCTTACATTTAGAGTATGCATCCTACATATAGGAACTTACGACTACAAGAAGCATCTTCAGTCAACAACTCTATAATTTGCAAAAACTGGTATCTTTGTAACAGATGGTTAGTTCTGAATGGCTTAAAGTCCATGTTCCACCCTGTATAGCACATAATACATTTCACAATATGCCACAGAAGGAGACTTAGAGAAACTGAGATCATCATGGGTCAAAATGACTTTGTCATTAGCTGGCATTTTCAAAGGTTCCAGGTGCAGTTTTCTTACAGGGGTTTTATGGTTTCCTCTTAACATCACTGCAGTGTGTGTTACCTGTCACAGTGCTACAGGAGGCAACTGTGTCACTGGTAAGAATTCTTTCAGTCTCAGAAATACACCAAAAGAGAAGTTGCAGACCAAAATTTGAATATTCACATTCCATATCCACAAGAAAAACTCACAGATAAATGAAAACAAACAAATAACTCCAAACTGTAACAGTTATCTTTTTACAACTTTGTGAAAGAAGAGCATGTGATGGTTCTTCACACTACAGGATGGTTACCTGGAATCTAAACCTAACTTAGTAAATGAAACAGACATATTGCACATCAAGATTTCTGAAATCATTGCAATCTGCAATGGAGGACAAAAGTGTCTCAGAGGAAATATTGTGCATCACTACTAATATATCAACTACCTCTGGATATATAAGTCCCCCACATAGCTCTGATGTGTCTTTTTACAGAGGCAGGTGAATTCAGGTGTGAATTTCTATAGCTGGGAAAGGAAGCGTTCATTGCTGCTTTCTGTCAGTTAACTGCCTGAAGCTGAAAAAGGAGACTGCAGACTTGGGTTTCACTGGATCCCGCAGATTTTAGCAAGACTCTATTAAGACAGTTTCCTCTGTCTTCCCCACCAAATATTCAGGACTGGCAAGCTTGTGAAATACATCTGACTGGTATAAATTTGAAAAGTAGATATTGGCAAGCCAGATTAGATGAGGAATCACCTGAACTGTACATTTCAATACACCCTGGGACAGATACATGTTTTCCCACATGTCTTTTGAAATAATGAAGATCTTAAACTTGTGATGTATTAAAAAAAAAAATAACAATAATATTTGGAGATATATTCAGGGTGTCCATATAATAGGTAATGACATGCTAATATCAATGTCAATTTAGGAAATACCATGAGATAGTAAGAAAGCTTATATCAAGACCCTAAGAATAAAATGTTACTTTCAATTCTATCTATCCAATTGATAGTAAAGAAAATACATGTTAAAAAGAAAGGCAGCCACATGAAAGAAAGAAAATCAGCTGACAGAAATGTTTGAACTGCCAACTAATGGATACCATTGGCATCACACACAAATACACAGGATACTGGGGCTGTTGGACTCACAGACAAATTATGAAGTATATCAGCTAAATGCAAATTTTTACATGAGAGTATAACTATGCAAAGATTAGGTGAACATGAGTGCTCTGTGGTTTTCCATTACTTCTATGAATCAAACAAGGCACTTGCAATTCCAACAGATGCACTATATTTCCAGATATTTATCAGTCTAAGATACAATATTAGCACTGCTTCATGGACATCATGAGTTTTAATATAAAAAGAACAAAATGTTCCTCAGATTATGAACACAGTACTGATCACTGCTCTTGTCAAAGGAAATGCTGCTATTAGTTAGTTCTAAACAGTTTGCATCATAAATTGCTCTGAAACCGTTTCTCTCAGCCCCTCAAAAGTTGCTTCCAAAATATGATTCAGAGGTCAAAGAACTATATTTATTTTGGACAAACAAGAAAATGCACTACATCATACTATGGAATCAAACGATGAAAAGATACCATATGTATGTTCACTCTACACTCAGTAAAATTTTTAAACTAAAATATATCTAAGTGCCTTCTAGTGATATAGTTAGCAGTCTGAGCGGCATCTGTGATTCTGTCTCCATTTTTCTGAACTCCGGAGTAAAAAATGGATGCAGATTCATATAATTTTTTAGTAAGTATTACATTTTTATTTATTCAAACTCTGCTCCTTGTTTGCACTTGTGCACAGCAGCTGCATACAGACGTGGTTCTAATTCTTTATTTATGTACAAAACTTGTTTTTCCTACAGCTTCCTCAGATGTGGAGATTCATGGCAAAAGAATGGTGATTGCACCATCCAGAAGATTGTGGTTTAGCATATGGATATGAAGATTCATTCTACAAATTGATAAATATTTTTCGGCTTGTTTCTGAAAGCAGAAAGTGAGAGAATCTACTGTGGCCTGATACTATCTCCAATACAAAACAATCCTTACAAAGTCTCTCACGTAAACAACTGATATAAAACAGCAGCCTATGGTATATAGAAAGCCAGCAGGTCAACACTTTGAAACAATGAATATTTATATAAATAATGTCATTTGTTCAAGACTAGGAATATGTCAATGTTGTCTTTTAAGTTCAGTCTAAATGGAGATAGTTTTTCAAGGCAACAGACTTCACAAGCTAAAGGCTGGCACACTTTCCTATCTCATTCATCTGTTTATTTCCTAAGAGGTTTCTTGGCATAGATTGTACTTTTCCTCACTCTCTTCTCGGTAAATACTGCAAGATAACCGTAACAGTTCCTCTGAATATTATAGAATTATTGAATGGTGGTATTTTTATTTTGATCCACCAGTGGTTTTAAATTTATATTCTACTACAGAATTAAGTCGCATTTTCAGATGATGCTATTGTAAATCCGTAATGACATTCATTACATAAAATTGTTTTATCATTTTTCATCCCCATAAAGACAAATATTATCAACTAATAAAAATTAGTTCAGTGTTGGGTTTTTTTAGCAAGCAAACTCTGAAGATATAGATGAAGTTTGGCATCTATTCATAAGCCAAAATTCAAAATCACTACAAAGAAATAGCTTGCAATGAAGCAATAACTAGATGGATTTGAAGATAGTTAAAGATAATCATAAGAAATGCAACAAAATTTAAGAATTATACTATTTTCAAATCAGAATGTTAACAGATTAAATAATATTGTACTTTATTATTGACATAACTGTAATAAAAAAGAAAGAACAAATTATTACTTTACTAGTAAGAGGGAGTGTTTTCTCCTATTTCTTTTTTTTTTTTTAAGCAAAATTTTAAAAGAGTAAAAAATAAAGACTACATTTAGTATTTAGTTATCTTCCTAAGAAATTTAATAAATTAAAAGTTGCACAATACTTTGAAAAGCTAGTTAAAGAAACTAAGTCTGCATATCCTTGTGGTAACACAAAGAAAGGAATTAAATGTTGCTGTGGTAAATGCAATACTTCGCTAAATGAGCATATATAGATGAATCTTTAATTAACTACCTAATATATAATATCAAAGTTATTAAGTAAACATGCTTTTAATCCATTTAAAATATCACACTGCTTTTTTTCCTGATTTTCACACCCTAGTATGGCAGGGAAATTGACATGAAAACTTAGGCTGAGGCACAATGATAGTTTTGATCTCTGGCATTTTGAAAGAATACAGACATACAATGTTGTGGTGGGTTACCTTTGCCAGATGCCCACTATTTACACTCTCACTGGTCCTTCTCATTAGGACAGAGGGCGAAAATAAGGTGAAAAGACTCAGAGATTGAGACAAAGCAAAAGAAATCACTCACCAATTACAATCTCAGGCAAAATAGGCTTGTCATTTTGGGAGGAAAGAAAGAGAGCAGCAGTCTGGCATAATCAATAGAATGTTAGCATGTACCTTTTTAGAACAGTGTTGCAACAGAGTGACTGGGCTTGGGGCTCTTTGCAAATGGTATGTTAAATATACTTATTTACCTAACATATACCTACACTTACCATCCAAAAATGGAAAGGCTGTTTAAGAATATTTGTGTTTGTGCCTGGTGCTATATTATTCCAGGCAAGTTGGCTGTTGGGCTTAATGTGGCTGGGGCCTGCTTACAGGCAACAGTCAGTAGCATCAGGATTATAGTGGTAGCTAAAATACAATGCCTGTTACCCACGCTGGGTATGCAAGAAAGAAAAGATGTCTTTCCCTTCTTCCAAGATATATCTCTTTAAATACTTTTCATTGTAAAACCACTATTAATCTAAATGAAATTGAAAAGAAATTCTTACAGAAATACTGGACTGCTTGTTTTAGACATAAAATCACTGATTTTAAGATTTATTATATGCCCTAAAAAGCAATAAACTTAATTAGAAACTCCAGATATCAGAATATTATTGTACTCCTAATTAGCACTATGAGTACACTGACCTTTTCACTTTATGATAAAGTGGCTGACATAGTAATGGTCTTAGTTTTCTGAAACAAATTCTGAGCTCTGTTGATGTATAAAAATAATTCAGAAAATGGTAACAGAAAATAAAGAGGCTTTCAGAAAACAAACAAACAAACAAACAAAAAAAAACAACCACAAGTTTTTGAAAAATCTACAAATAGTCTAAAAGGGAATTAGAATAAGTATATGAATATGCAGGAGAAAGGCAAGGCAATGAAATGTTGTATGACTGCTTTTCTGGTATGACAAGCTTGATTTTCCTCTGAAATAAACTAGAAGACAGTCAGGGGCTTACTACGTTTATCTGAATACTAAGATTTCTCCATGGTTTCTCCTTTGTCTGCTTTTCAAGTTGTTTGGTTCTTCTCTTAGTTCACAATTTAATTTATTAGTTTTTTTTCTGCTTTGAAAAGTGAATGAGAATCAAATCACAGATATTCTTCTTTTTCTGAATAAGACAGCTGAATGCTTCAGTTAGCAAATGTAGGAAAAAAATCCTCTTTTTTTTCACACTCCATAATTAAATGCAGTTTATATAGTGATAAATAAGATGTTTCAACTGACAAGAATACATTCATTGAGTAGCCAACAGTTGTTGTGGGCTGTATGACCCCAGTAATATTTTCCTTCAAAGCATAAATCACATGAAGATTTGTTAGAATCAAAGCCAATCTATCAAGCTGCTAAAAGAAATAAGGAAAGGAAACCTTCGACGTAATTCACTATTGTGCTATTCTAGTTTTATATTAATGGAACTCCACAAGCTTTTTTGCTTGTGGACATTATGAAACAAGCTTAATTTATTAGCTCTTCCAGTAGACAAAGCGTCATAAAGTGCAATCGCCAGCAGTTTCCCAGAATACCCATTCCCTGGAAAACATAAGAACATAATGTGGTAAAAGACTTTAATAACAACTTGCTCAGCTTCTGTGTCAAAAAGGCAATGCATAGCCACAAATTCCAGCACAACGCAAATTGGTCTGTTCAAAAGTGGTTCCCCATGTATTACTTTTATCAACATTAAGCTAAATGTGAGACTGAAATCTGGTTTACTGATCTTTTCTTCTTTATTTTTATTATTAAGAAAAAGTTGTAGTCTTTGTAAATAAGTTTGGGGCACATCAGAATTATTGTTAGGGGCATTACTTGTATGTGAAAGGATCAAGCCATTGTGCCTAGCAAAGTATTTTGCAACTTAACATAAATCTGATTCTTTCCTCACATATACAGGTATTATACCACCAGCTAACTTCAGCAAGGCTCCTTCTGACATACGTCAGTTTAGCCAAAAAGGAGAATAATACTGAGTTGCTGGAAGATGTGAACTCTGGTACTTAATCCCCTGGAAATGTAACTAACGAAACTTAACATTTCACAAAAGTTCTGAAACATACCTATACATTAGAAATTTTGTTAGTGATGGTCTCATCCTCAGATGTAATCAGTGTCAGGTTTCAGCTAGGCAAACTGCAAGTACCTATGAATGAAACTAATGAAACTCTCCTTGACATACTAGAAGTCTATACTTCTATTTGTCATTTTTTCTTTAAGTTAACCATAAATTTTATAAATACTCATTTCCACTGTTTTTCATCAAGGAGTGAATTCAGGGTTCTTATGGTTTCAGAAAACCTATAACAAATAATTGTCATTCAGACAATTATTCTGTCACCTGATGACTCCTCCCCAACCAAGAAGGGGGAAGCAGAGAATGCAAAGAAACACAAGCATTGAAATGTAAATAGATTTAGTAGACTAAAACTAAATAATTAATGATAATACTAAAAACCAAATATTAATCCTGATACTGATGTAAGATATACAAGAATTAGGCAGTTCTCTCAACAGAAGCCGTGCACTCCCAGCAGTGGACAGTAAATGCCAGACACTGCAAGTGCAATGGTTTCAGGAGGTAAGGAAGGCCTCAGAGGTCTGGCACTGGGGCAAGGAATTGTCGGGACCACCACCATCAAGGCAGAGCCAATTGCACAGCAAACTTTTCTAATTTATGTTGAACATGACTTTCATGGCATGAAATAATCTTGTTTGCCAGCTTGGGTCAAATGCCCAGGCTCCTCCTCATCCCCGCACCTGGCAAGGCTCAGAAACACTGAGACCTTGAATCTCACAAAGCCTGGCTGGCCATACAGTGAATATTTTCATTAATTCAGACACTACAGCCTTCTAAAAGTGTAATTTTCCCCAGCATTAGAAGAAAAATTAGTCCTGTGTCTCTCAACTAAGGACAAGGGTATCGTTATAAAGAACTATGCAGTAGTTAAATTCATTGTAAACTAACCAAAGAGATGTGTTAATTCTATCAAAAGTATTAATTAGAGTTAATATAGTTTTGTTCAAAGATATGAAAATATGAAACATGTAAGTCTTACTAGAGCTGCAAAGCTGATTCCACATGCAAACAAATTTAAGCCACACATTAAAGTTTATTCTAATACTTAATACTTTTTTTATCGGTACAAGAACCTCACAGTTCAGAAACTATAAGAATAATAATAGAGATGCTTTCTTCACCATTAACTCTTCCTTTTTTCCATTTTTTAAATATTTTTTTTCTCTCACTTTGGAAGTGACATATCACGGACAAATTCCAAAATCAAGAACATTTTAACACAGCCTTGCCTGTGCTATTTGGAAAGAATTTGTCTTCAGTGCTTCAGATCTCAAATGTACTCCTGCATATGTTTGACATTTAAAATTATATCTATGGTTTGCATAATTGTTAACTCCTTTTTGAATGATAAATTTATTTATAATCCATTTTTCTGGACCTTAACTTGTGCCATTCACAGGATAGGAATTCATCTTGTAAACACCCATTTAGATTGCATGACCTTATCTAGCTACTGCATTTGTAAACTGACTTGAATAGCTCTTTGAAGTTTTCCTGGTGAAATCAAATCTTTTCCACACAATCCAGGATGTAAGAATATATGCTGGGTTAACCTTGACTGGGCACTGGGCACGTCGATCTGTTCTTATCATTCCCCCTCCTCAACAGGACAAGGGGAGAAAATATGATGAAAAAGTTCATGGGTCGAGAGGAGGACAGGGAGATCAGCTGCCAATTACCATCAAGAGCAAATCAGGCCTCAACTTGGGGAAATTAATTGATATTACCAACTACAAAAATAAGGTAGCAAGAAATAAGAATAAATCTAACCTTCTCCTCAACCACCCATTCTTCCCAGGTCACCTTCACTCCTGACTTCTCTTGCTTTTTTCCGTTCTTGCAGGGCAAGGACATGGAGAATGGAGGTTAGACCAGTTTGTAACACTTTGTCTCTACTCCTCTTGCTCTTCTACTGCTCCAGCACAGGGTCCCTCCCATGGACTACAGTCCTTCCTGACCTTCTCCAGTGTGGATACCCATGGGGTCACAGATCCTGCCAGAAAACCTGCTCCTGTGTGTGCTCTCCATGGGATCACAGCTTCCTTCAGGGCACCTCTGACTATCTTTTCTATCAGCATGGGATTCTCCTACAGGATAGATATCTGCTCCACTGGAGACTTCCACGGACTTCAGAGGGACAACCTGAATCACCATGGTCTTCACCGTGGGCTGTAGGGTAATCTCCACTCTAGCACCTGGAGCATTCCCTCCCTTTTTCACTAACCTTGGTGTCTGCAGAATTATTTCTTTCACATTCTGAATGGGGGCACATGGCCAAACTGGTTTTGAAGCACAAAAGGTGAAATGAAGAGAGTTGTTATTCAACTCAGTTTTGTGTGGTCTTGACAGATCCTTATCTATGCAGAGATGACTTGGGCGGAGCTGCAAAGAAGGCTCAGCCTGGTGTTGTCTCAACATTGCATCACAATAACAGAAACCTGAATGGAGCTTTGAATAGTCCTTTGGCAAACAAAATGCCCTGGATCCTATCCCACCACTCTTCAGTGACTTTGTGTGCTAGATATCACAAAACACAAACTAAGGGGCCATCACACCACCAGAGATAAACATTCCAGATCATGAAATCGTGGAATTGTCAGAGTTGGAAGGGACCTCTAGACATCATCTACTCCAACTCCCCTGATAAAGCAGGATTGCCAAGAGCACATTACTCAGAACTGCATCCAGGTGGGTCTTGAAGGTCTCTAGAGAAGGGGACTCCACAACCTCCCTGGGCAGCCTGTTTCAGTGCTCTGTCACCCTCACCGTAAAGAACTTTTTTCTCATACTTAAATGGAACTCCCCGTGTTCCAGCTTGTGCCCGTTGTCCCTTGTTCTGTCACTGGAAACCACTGAAAAGACTCCATGAAGGTCCATCTTCCTTCAGCCCACCCTTCAGATACTTGTAAGCATTAATAAGGTCTCCCCTCAGCCTTCTCCAGACTAAAAAGTCCCAACTCTCTGTGTTTCTTCATCAGGGAGATATTCCAATACCTTAATCATCTTTGTTGCCCTAGATAGTGTAATCCACTCAGGCATAATCCTGCCCACCTGTTGAATAAGAAAATATAAACTGTTTGGGGAGAAAAATGGGGATCCTTCTAGCAGTACACCTGGCCTATCGGAGATTCATCCCCCCTTGTCCAGAATAACTTCCCAAGGTTTTAGTGGCCTTATCTGAGAGAGAGAGTAATTGATTAAGACTGTGATTAGTGCACTCTTAAAATATCAATATCTCGCCTGTTTGTGGTTTGTGTTCGTAGTTTTCAGGATTACTTGTAGGTTGTAATAGTGTATTCTGTGAATTGTTTTTTAAATTGCAATAGTGCATTCTCCATTCCATATACACAAAACTTGCAATAGTGGTGTATATGACCTGTGAATGAAATCCAAATAAATTTGGATTTTCCAGCTTTTCTCCAGATGCTGTTGTGAAGCATTTTTAAACTCTTTTTAAGTATGATAACACAGAGGCACTACAAATATTACTGATATGTTCACCTTTGGCCAGCAGTAAGTCTTGTCTTGGAGCCTGCTGATATTAGCAACTTCTTGGGTCTTATCATCAAAGGCACCCCTGCTGTTCCCCCAATTCCAAAACCTTGCACATAAACCCAATACAGAATATTAATCTATAGCCTTGTGCTGAAATAAACCACAGAGGATTATTTTGGATTTAATTATTTCTTAAGAACACACAACATGACACTCAAAGATGCGCAACACCTGTGCCTTTCCCCTAAATTCTTCTCAATGTTGAAATATATTTACTCAATATTAAAACTGACACACACCTCCCACTATCCACCCTGACTGTTCACAGTACAACAAATTTTACACCAAGGAGGGTGTAAACCCACCAAGAAAACCCACTAGAGATATACAAGATGTTATTTTAGTCTTTGAGGCAGAATTCAAATTTTTCTGTGAGAAAAGCTTAACACAAGTTCAAGTTCTAACTTTAGCATTTCTTTTGGAAGAAATCAAGTAAGAGCAAATTTTTCCTTGGGTAGCAGATTATCAGCTGTAACACCACTCTTTTGTGAAGTTATGCTTCAGAGAAAGACATTCGTGGTTCATCCATACCTCAAATTGCTGTGAGGTAATTTGACAAGTGATTTCTAAACTGTCAAAACTTTTAACAGGAATACTGTGGGAGCAGATGCAGTTATAAAGCTTTGTAGGAAATATAAGTATTTTAAGCAAGTGAGTATCTGCAGGCAGGTGTTTTACAAGTATTCCATGCGGTTAAGTGACTACTGAAAATGCCAAAATTTTCCCAATTAGATGTTGAATAATAAAAGTATTTTGATTCCAAAATTACTCTTTTATTGATGTTATTTAAATTTCTTTTAATATTTTGCTTTTATTTGTTTTATTTTGCTACGGGCTTATGGAATCATACCATTTATTTCCAATGACTTTCTAGTCTAGCTGTTCTATTTAGATAACAAAGAATTATTTTTTAAGAAGTGCAATACCTTAATGGAGCTTCAATTTTGAACTGAGATTGTGATTAAATTATGGAGGACAATTCAAATTTGAAGCGACATGGAGAAATATAACTGTATTCATAGGGAAAGACAATGGTTGTATTGTTGGTGAAAAGAGACAACTATAAGCAAAATGAAAGAGAGGAATAAAATGAATAGATTTTGCTTTGGAAAGAGTTTTCTCTCTGCTTTTTTCCCCACCTTGTAAATCATAAATGCTTTTTTTTTTTTTTTTTTTTTTTTTTTTTCTTTAATCAAATCTGGGTG
>VZRU01014308.1:220301-243348 GCA_013398155.1 Pedionomus torquatus
CCTTTGTTCCCATGCAATTTCATTTAATGTAAAACTTTTATTCTCTGAATAAATAGCAGGTAAACTGGTTGCTTTTTTAAATGGATATTACCCTTTTTTAAATGCTAGCAGATCAACTGACTGTGATTGTTTACAAGTATCTACTTTGTTGTTTCTACACTTTTTTTTTCTTTCAGTTATGAAAAGCAAATTTTATACTTAAAAGTAACATAATCATCATCTAATAAAGCTAAATAATATAATCCCAATCTAATAAAGAAAAGTACCTTCCCATGTTGCAATTTTTTTGTAAAGTCTAATAATCTTTTACTTTATGATATGTGGCCATTGTAGGTTAAAAGATACAACAACTTTGATGTAATCGTAGAGACAAACTTTTGGAGATTAAGTATCTCACGGATCTGCAAACTTTGGAAGTGACAGGGAATTTTAAAACAACCAATTCACTTTTAACTCTGCTGATCTTATTTTCAGTTTAATATTTAAAATTATGTTTAGAATTACAATCCAGTGTAACAAATATGCTAATTTCATAGCGAAAAACTAAAAAAATATTTTTTACTTTTCTGTTTGAACCTAGAAACTTCATATCTTTTTCCAGTTAGACACATGGGATCATCTGGTATGCTGTGTCCAGTTATGGCTTCCCCAGTGCAAGGAAGGTGTAAACTTGCTGGACCAAGTCCAGTGCAGGGTAACAAAAATGACTAAGGAATTCAAGCAGCTTTCCTATGAAGACAGACTGAGAGAGCTGGGACTCCTCCATCTGGAGAAGAAAAGGCTCAGGGACAATGTTATTACAATACATAAACACTAGATGGGTAGGAATGAAGGAACCAGACTCTTCTCTGTCCTGACAGGAAGAGGCAATGGACACAAACTGAAACATGTAAATTTCCATTTGAACATCAAAATACAGATTTTACTATACAGTTGTTCAAACACTGCCACAATTAGCACAAAGAAGTTGTGGAACCTCTAACCTCAAAGACATTCAAAATCTGATTCAATATGGTCCTGGGCAACCTTTTCTAGGTGACGCTGTTTGAGCTGTGGAATTGGATGTGATCTCAAATTGTTCCTTCCAATGTAAATGATATGGTCATTTTGTAAATCAAAGATTCACTAACCGAAATCTGAAATATATGTTGTCCCCATATAAAAGGGATGATTTATATATTTTTTAACAGAAATAAACATTTTTCTAATAATTTTTGGGTTGAATCGATGGGCCAAGGCCAATCGTATGAGATGCAATAAGGCCAAGTGCCGGGTCCTGAATTTCAATGACAACAACTCCAGGCAAAGCTAAAGGCTTGGGGAAGAGTGGGCTGGAAACCAGCCCATCAGAAAAAGACCTGGGGGTGCTGGCAGACAGCAGGCTTAACATGAGCCAGCAGTGAACCCAGGTGGCCAAGAAAGCCAACAACATCCCAGTCTATATCAGGAATAGCATGGCCAGCAGGAGTAGTGAAGCGATGGTGCCTCTGTACTCGGCACTGATGAGGCCTCACCTCAAGTTCTGTGTTCAGCTCTGGGCTCCTCACTACAAGACGGATGTTGAAGGGGTGAAGCATGTTTAGAGGAGAACTATCGAGCTAGTGAGGGGTCTGGAAAGAAAGCCATGACGAAAGGCTGAGGGAACTGACTATATTTAGTTGGAGAAGAGGAGGCTGGGGGAGGACTTCATTGCCCTCTACAGCTATCTGAAAGGAGGTTGTAGAGAGGTGGATGCTGGCCTCTTCTCCCGAGTGAATAACAACAGGATCAGAGGAAATGGTCTGAAGCTGCAGCAGGGGAGGTTTAGATTAGATATTAGGAAGAATTATTTTACTGAAAGAGTGGAAGAGCCTGCTCAGGAAGGTTGTTGAGTTACCATCCCTGGAGGTATTTAAGAAATGAGTAGATGTGCACTTCAGGACACCACTAATAGGCTCTAGTGGCCTACTGCGGTGGCTGAGATTGTAGGGGGGTTTTGTGTGTGTATGGTTGGACTTGGCCATCTCAGAAGTCCTTTCCAACCATGAAGATTCTTTGATTCTGTGATTTAATATTGTTATTGATTACAAACTCCAGAACCATCAAGTCAGAAATCCGTGTTCTCAAAATTGTATAAACAAAACATATAAATTAATGTCAATAAAATACAAAAAAACTTCAGCATTGAAAAAATTATAAAACCCAGAAAATCTATTAATGAACTTGATGATTTCAGTCAAATCTTGAAGACAAACAAGTTTTTTTGCTCAGAGAAGTGTTTGACATAATCACAGCTTTTTGTATTTGAAGTTGTACAGAGGAAGAAAACAGGAAACCTGAGGGAAAAAAGAAATTTGGTTTTATTCTCTATAAAAGTTTCAGCTATAAGTAGAATAATTAAAAGAGTTACTTCCACTCTTCTCAGAGACATTTACAAAACTGAACTTTTGGCAGCATCTTATTCACGGTAGCAGAAAATTATGATGGTAGGGGCAATCCAAATCTGAAAACACCTGTTTCCAAGAAAAAAAAGCTTTTCCTGTTCATCAAGCAGATGTTGTCCCCGCACTTTTCCATCTGTGTATACCTGCACTGACTTTCTCCTTGAAAAAAAGTCAAACTTTAGCATTTGGGAAATATCAGAGCTTTGTTCCTTTTGAATGCAAGATCCAACATGGAAGTCATGATGGTTAAGTAATGAAACTGTCTTTTGAACTATGATTGCATGCTAATCCATCTCTTTGTGTACATACATATTCAACGGGAACTTAGTGTCAGAAAGGAAGGAGGGGAGCATCTTTAAAGGGTATAATTTTCACCTTCAATTGCAACTTTTTTTCTCAGTTGTTTTTGGTTTATTTTAATAAATCTCACTTGGCAGTTGCTTATTTGAAGAATGAGTGGTACCCAAAGGAATTAAGGAGATCAGAACTAGATAACTAGCAAGGGTAATATAAATTTCTATGAAGTAGGAAAAATTTGTTTTCCATTTTTATTTTGCAGATGGGTACAATGCACCAAATATTTAATTGTCTTGGCTTCAAAAGTTTGTGCCTTTATTGAGGAAAACAATGCAGAGCAAAGCAGACTGACAGAGTAAAAAAGCCAAATAAATAAAGATGGAAAGGAAAGGAAAGGAAAGGAAAGGAAAGGAAAGGAAAGGAAAGGAAAGGAAAGGAAAGGAAAGGAAAGGAAAGGAAAGGAAAGGAAAGGAAAGGAAAGGAAAGGAAAGGAAAGGAAAGGCACAGTATCAAAAATAAAAATCTACCATTTGTCTCAGTCAAACCCAACTTTTCACAAATAGATAGGCAATTCTCCTTGAAAATAACATAATTAAATGACAAAATAAAATAATACTGCTATCTTCAAGGACATCAAGAATCTGAAGAAGTGCATGCTTGCCTCTTAAGATAAGGAGAAATCCCTGAGGGTATGAGGATTCACAAACTATCAGATAATGTTTTTCTAAGACTCCAAGAGATGTTTATGTATATTAAGGTAACTTCTTGACAAAGATATATGCTTGAAGTAGATACCTTAACACACTTGAACCACGGAACATATAAAAGTAGTGACAGTTATCCCAGTTCCAGTGGGTACATTAGGAAAAAGGTAACCACACAGTATATTGTTCACAAGATATGGCTCAGAGCATCATTTGGGGCAGCAGTGTCCCGGAAACATGTAAGAAGACTGAACAGTTTCAGACTTAGAATATTGACACGTTTTATATGTAATCTTAGTATGGTTTTATAGTATAGTGATCAAATTATATGAGGATTAACCTATTGAGGCAAATTCAGAACCAATAAATTGCTAATGAACTTCTGAAAATTTATAATATGTGCTAAGCTGGTGACAACTGACAACTTCAGGAAAAAAGATTTGCTGTAATGTAATTATTATTCCAAGCAGAGAAAAATTGTAAAACAAATATCCTTTTAAAGACAATTGCTGAAGTAAAAAAAAAACAACTAAACACCACACACACACATCCCAACCAAACCCCCCCATACTTCTCCTTTATGGTATTCGTTAAAACAATGAAAGAAATCAGAACCTTCTTCAAGAGTGAAGTTTGTTTTGAAGAATCTGTTGAAGATAATATCTTAACATTGCCTTTATTTCAAAAGGCAATAAATAATAAACAGTGAGAATTGTTGATACTGTTTAAAGATCAAGAAAAACTGAGGAAATAATTTTTGAAAAGCTACTTAATATTATTATAAGAGGTAAAACAGTTTGGGGTATTTTTACCCAGAAAAATGGTGTGCTGGCTGGAATTTAAGTAATTCATGGGACGGACTAATCCCTTCTAGCACTGTATTACAGAACTTTAGAGACTCCTTTGTGGTACCCAACTTCTGCATTTAGGTTCACTATTTAAACAAAATTCTTTTAAAATAAAGAGGCAGATTTCAGAACAGTATTCATTTTCAAGAAGCTGAAATACTTTGCAGTGAAAGAAAAGATAAAGACTTGGAGATTTTCATACAAATGGCAAATATTTTTCCGATCCATCAGTTAAATTGCAATACTGTCACCTATGTACTACATGAAAGGGACAGACAAGTAGGTAGATGAGTTGTTGTGTAGAGCAGACATACAATATCAAAACTGAATGATTGAACAAAAAAATGTGGTCTTCAGTCTTGTTGAATTATAGGAAACAAAGAGGCACATGAAAGCCTAAATAAAATAAATTATGTCTCATTAGAAGGCAGTAGCTGGATAGAGGCTCTAAGCAAACTATGCAAGCTAAATTTTATAAGTGTTCATGCCCACCACTGACAGAAAGAAGCCCAAAGGGGAGCAGATCTGTTTGAATAATAAGAAATGTTTAATTATATGATGGGATAAGAACTCAAGACAGAATAAAAGATAAGAAAAGTAATAATGACAACACAATCATTATGTGAACAAAGTCAGTGAAGTTAAACACTAATTCTAAGATAACTGACAGTAGATGTTATCTGAAAAGATACCTTGGAGATATCCTGGAGCTGAAGCATACAAAAACCAGGAAAGAAAGTGTTTGGTAAAATGCAATCTTAGATATTACTGATCCAGTGAGTATTTGCTCTCCAAATTTTGCCACTGTTATTGAAGCAAAAGTCAGAATTCAAGCTGAGATTGAAAAAGTAGCATGACATACCGTATTTATAAAGGGAGAACAATAAATATACATGTGAGCTTCCTATGCAGAAAGGCTGAGATTGAAATATTGAGAAATTACTTTCTGGTTCTCAAAAGAAAAAAAAAAAAAAAAAGAAAGGAAAAAAATAAAAGAAAATGAAAAGGAAAAAAACCCCAATAGCCTATGAGGCAAGACACAGGGAAAAAAGGAGAAAAGCTAATAAGAATGCTAATTTAAAAATGGAAATTTAATAATGGAAATATTTTATCAAATATGGAGGAAAAAAGACGTGTCTAAAATGGCCACATCACATAATCTCTACTCCAAATTTGTTACCAAATATTACTCCCATATCTTTATCTCTCTTTTGGTTATTGTACGTACTGATATGGCTAATGTTTTCATTCTTAGTATCCTTAGTGGTAAGATAATACCATATAACAGGTTATTGGTTTGCTTGCTAAACTAATTGCACTGTAACAACTGACATTAAGCATATGTCAAAACTGTAAACTGCTGGTAGTAACAGCCTATTCTGAATAGAGAGTACAAGACAATGGGCAGTCTTTGATCAGAAGCAGAGGAAATTATCTTTCCCTAGGACTATTGATAATAACAAGAAGTGTTAAATTTCCCAAATATCCCTCTGAGGAAGAAGCCAGTGCCTAGAAAAAAATAGATTCTGAGGGATTCTAGTCTAGATTATTCCTTTGGATTTCAATGAGAGTAAGTAAATTAGGGAAATATTTTTAGACAAAATGTTTTCCCTTGGAAATTTCTTGTCACCTTCAATGTAGTTTTTCCAAGGAGGAAAGTGGAATGAAGATTCTCAGTAGGATTTTATTTTTCCCTTGCCCCCAGTCCAAATGTTTCAAGCATTTCTAAAAATCTATTCCTTCTAAATGGCTAATTATATAGCTTCAGAACCAATAATATCACTTTTGCTTGACAACCATATCTGTCACTTGTAGTTGATAAAATTTCACATTAATTGTTAACTTTAAGTATACTTCTTAGCAGATTTAACTTCAGGAATAATTCAAGACATAGAATGTTTCATAAGAATGTTTCAGATATAGAAAAACTGAGCTATTTCAAGAATAAGTCTGAAAAATTCTCAGCAGCAATAGTAAAAATGTACAATTTATTGTGTGTTTTATAATATATATGCAATATTATGCCATCTATACTGCATATTTTATCATAAAGAACAGTTAAAGAATTGATTTATTCTATAAAGGTGTAGTATGGTACAATTATAACACTTCATAGCCTTCAAAATATACTTTTTTTTTTTTTCATAAGGTATGTTTAGCATTTAAGACATAACTATCATGTATCCATTATTGACTAATGCCTTTGCCAACAATTTGCTTGAAAATGCCCACGATTTTATTTAGAAAAAGCCAATGAGCAGAGCAGATGTTTCTGAGCTTCTTAACAGTCAATCAAATGTGATGAACTGGAACTGAACTAGGCAGACTATTTTTTCCCCAACATGTTTCTATATTTTACACCAATTTTACACCAACAGATTACACCAAACCTTCATTTTTGTTTTTGAATGTGTTCAGGAATACAAGACATCTTGAAAGAAAAGCAATAATAACTATTTATATTAGCATAATTGAGTAGATGTTTGTTTTAATACTTTGAAACATTGGAAAGCTGGAGAATGTTGCATTATGTTTCAGGAGGTAGCTCAAGAGTCTATGGCAAACAATATTTTTATTGTAAATGCATTAATAAAACCATCAGCTTTTCAGCTGAAAAACTTATTCACCCAGTGTTTTAAAGGAAAAATTCTGAAACCATTTTAAGTTTCCTCTATATACTTATGTTATATAAACTCTGATCCAGGGATTGTGAGGAACAAACACTAAACTCACAAGTTATGGAGAGGTATGTTTATTCAGCGCTGGGAACACTATCTGTTCATGGCACAGGTGTGCTTTTTGTACATTACAGATTATGTATATTAAAATCTAGCTAATACATTCTGCCTACGTGCTGGTCCCCACAATTCTTCCACAGGTGGCTGATTCCTTTTCATGGTTATCTAGCTCAAGATCCAGCATCTGTGGTAGGAACTTGGTTTGTTCTTTCTTCCCAAGCACCTGTAATCACTAAAAATCTTCTAGATAACACTTTCGTTAGGCAACACGAATCTATAATAAAAATCATCTAGTAACCATGTTCTGCTCTATAGGCTAACAAAATAAGCTCATTGTGTCCTTAATGCTACATTGAGTTAAAACTATCAAACTATGCTTCAGCTGGAGGATGGCAGTTCCAGTGGGCCCACAAAATATCAACTACTCCAAAAATTTGCCAGCTTGCATTTCTGTAACCTGACTGGATAATTAAAAGGTTTAAAATTACAAATATACAAAATGATAAAAGCTCATTAATATTTTGTAATTAATTATGAGCTTGGTTTGGCAGTTTAAGTGTAAATATAATATAAGAATTAATTCAAGGTCACACTAAAAAGAAACAGTGTTAACCCATTATGTGAATACATTAAAAACTAAGAATTCAATGCAAATGAAAGAAGCACAAAAATCATCTTCCCCTGTTGAAGTCATTTAAATCACATAGAACAGTGAAATACTCAGTACATACTTCTATGAGATATGAAAATAATGCTACAAAACATCTCCCTAATCTAGTAAGAAAAGAAAAGCTTGATTCCTGTCTTTTATTCAGAAAATTTAACACATACAGATTTCATGAAGTCACAAAGGCTTGTGACTTTACCTACTGTTTGGAGTCTGAAAACTCTGAATTGAGTGATACAACATCACTCCCCTATAACCTTCCTCCAAATTTACTTTCAACTGCCCACAGCTCTGTTTGTATATCACATATTTAACAGCCATAGGATCACAGAATCATAGAATCGTTAGAGTTGGATAGGACCTTGAAGATCATCGTGTTCCAACCCCCCTACCATGGGCAGGGACACCTCCCACTAGACCAGGTTGCTCAAAGCACTATCAAGTCTGGCCTTAAATACTTCCAGGGATGGGGCATCCACAACCTCCCTGGGCAGCCTGTTCCAGTGCCTCACCACCCTCACAGGAAAGAATTTTTTCCTGATATCCAATCTAAATCTCCCCTCTTCCAGTTTAAAACCATTACCCCTTGTCCTATCACTACACTTCCTGACAAAGACTCCCTCTCCTGTCGGCTCCCTTCAGATACTGGAAGGCTGTTATAAGGTCTCCCCGGACCCTTCTCTTTTCCAGGCTGAACAGCCCCAGCTCTCTCAGTCTGTCTTCATAGGAGAGGTGCTCCATCCCTCTAATCATCTTCGTGGCCCTCCGTTGGACCCGTTCTAACAGTTCTATGTCCTTTCTCTGTTGAGGACTCCAGAGCTGGACACAGGACTCCAGGTGGGGTCTCACAAGCACAGAGTAGAGGGGCAGAATCACCTCCCATGACCTGCCGGTCATGCTTCTTTTGATGCAGCCCAAATAATAAATGATAAATAAAGGATAAATGTTCAACTAATGACAGGAACAAGACACAGATGCTAAGTCTTGCCACTCCCTAATTGAGCTCCGTATCTCCTGAGCTGTTCTTAATCATAATAATTAATATTTTTCTTTCACACTCTCTCTTGGTTGGAAGAACTTTCATTTATTTCATGCAAAATAGAAGAGGTTCAACAGAAAAGAGTTAGAACTTTCTGAACTACTCATAACCTGGTAATTCCAGGATTTGCTGAAACAGGTATATTTTGCTCCCTTCAGACCATAGTGTGCCTCATGCAACATGTCTATTAGATAGCAGTTCAAAAAATATTTTTTTTCTTCCTAAATATAAGAATAGGTAAACTGAAAAGTTTTATTCACCATTGCTTGCTTTGACCAGTCTTCCAGGACTCAATCTCCAACAACTCAGGCTTTACGTTACATTTGAAATATCCAAAAATGCGTTACCCTGCCTCCACCTGCTTCAGAATGGAATCCCACCTGTGAATTTTGCCAAATAAGATTGTTTGATTGTATGATTGTTTGTCAATAGATACCAAAAGGCTTCAAAATAATTATAACAATTAATTATGATCACTCTATCTATAAAGAGTGAAGGACTATGATAAAAGAAACTAAATACCTTATCTCTATTATTTCAGCTAAAATTGCTTCTGTATTGCTCTCCATAGAGAGTTTCTCATGGCTGTGAATCTTCCTTGATGTAGGCATTCTTTTCCAGGTAAGTTAAAACTAACTGTGTTACAGTAAAAATCAGTATACACCTGTGCCCCAATATCTCATAGTTTGATAAAGGAATTTTATGGAGGACATAGTGAAATTTGTGACATTTATCAGATAAGTATTAAGGAAGCGGAGGTAAAATTCTGGTCAAAATGAGTATTGAGTATTCAGCTGAACCTTACAAAACTCAAACAAACACTTAACTCAGATATTTCAAATAGATATGAATTGCATCTTAAAGTGTGTAATTAATATTGAGAATCTTCAATTCCCAAATATATCATTCTCATCTCTCTTTGTTTACTCAGTCCTCCTCTCTAGGAAGATGAAATCTAAGTATGTAGGAAAATCTTTTAATGAATCATAAAAAACATTTCAATACACATGAAGTTATTGTATAAAAAAAATTTCTCTTTCATATTATTAGTTAGTGCTTGACAAAATGTAATATCACAGTGCTATTAAGGGTCTGAAGTAGATGATTGATTCTCTTGAAATTATTTTTGGGATTCTTTTTTAGCTGCCCAGTTGCTTGCTGAAAAGAATGAACTAAGCAAAGAGATTAATAGAAGTGCAGCATGGAAAGTCCTGTTGAGTGTTGCCTTCCAAAACTGAGATGCTATCAGAAGTAGTTGCTGGCTTAATATTGTGCCATTTTACTTTTTTCTCTTGTAATAGATAGCAGAGAGGCACACCTATTTTAAGACAAAGTTATTTTCAATATCAGCTGTGTTATCTTTTCATTTTCTCAGCACAGATTTTTGTAACATCCTTAGCTTATAAAATAAGCTTATTGTCCTTACCTTACAGATATGAAATCTGTTTATATACAAGTAACAGAATTGTTGGGGTTTTGTTGTTGTTGTTGCTGCTGTGTGTTTGTTTTTTCCTCTAGTTTGGTGGACATACTGCCTTTGTTTTTGTGATAGGAAAGTCTGGCAGGACTGTCTGGCAGGAAAGTCATGAAAGTATTTTCTAAAACAGACTTTTCACTTTCACTCTTCTTTTGACTTTCTGAGATGTCCTGATAGAAATTCAATGACTATCAATCATAATAGAAAATATTTTAAGAGTTTTTGAAAACCCTGAAAATCTTTAGTTTATTTTGGACTCGAAAAAAATGTTAGTTACTTTAAAAAGTAATGTTTCAATGATCTTACAAAGAAGAGAACTATCTTTCTGACTGTGTCTGATGAGTTGCTTAAATCCTGCAGGGCTGGATATGACCACTGCTGTCTGCATTATGAGTGACAGAAGTCTACAATTAAACTATTTGTTTTAATTGCAAAACTTCATGAGTGTGTAATTCCTTGCCAGTAAGTATGGTTTTCTACCACCAAGATAATTAAGTTCCACATATAACACAAGTATGTAACTACTTTTTCTTTTCATGTATCCCTTTAGCCTTTACTTCATCTAAATAGATTACAGGTGATTTCAAAACTTTTCAAGCCATCATAAGTTAACTGAAACTTTTGTTTTGTTCTTCCCGTTGTCCATAATTTTGTTTGGTTGGGTTTGCTCTCTGTCTGTGTTAACTGCTGAAGTGCATTTTTACAGAAGTGAGAATTTTGCTATAGAATGCCTTTAGATGAAGGACCCAAACACTTCATTTACACCTCAATTGCATTTTTATCACCACTTCCTTCATGCCTGGTATATTTGCTCTTTTAATGTACTCAGTGTCTGGTGTGTATATTATGCAACCCAATGAATTTCATGGTCTTTTTGAAGCAATTTAGTGGAAGAGATTCAATTTTTTAATGTGGTAACTACATACAGACCAGCACTCTGGCACCTGCAGTAGAGGCATTGAATTGTCACCCTTCAGACATTCATTCTCCTTGCCAATTTAATATAATTTTTCACCCAGAATCTGACTTAAGTATATTCCAAAAAAAAGTCTTCTTTTGGATGACCAAAGTTCATTTTATCAACTTGGACTGTATAAAATCAGTTCTAAATAGGCATTTTTTACACTGAAGACAGCAAATAATCATTACTGGTGATGTCAGCTGGAATATGAGATCTGGGTAGCACAGTATTTCTGTTTTTTTTGTGATAAATAGTAAGACCAAAGTTTTCTCTTCCTGAAAAATTCTCCAGGACAACTGGGAGAGCAGTCTCCTTGTGGACAAAGATTTCCTGTAAAAAACTGGAAGTAAAATAACAGTGATATTGTTCTTCAGAAGCCTAGAGCTAGAATCTGATTGACGAAAGCTTGAATTTACCATGCATCCAAAAATATTTTTCTAAATAAAAAAAAAAATTCCAGATATTGTAAAATTAAATTAAAAATAAATCTGTGAGAAGATGATCCTTTTAAACTCCATTATAAAAGTGATGGATTAATTGTTTTTAATTAAAATATTAAATAGGTATTTTTTTGTTGTTGTTAACTGATTATCCTAATTAATTTTCAGTTTTTGAGCATGGACAATTTAAGGAATTTCTAAAATTATATGTTTTTTATCATATTTCCCCTTGATATTAATTTGATAAATATTAAGATCAGGTACATTTGAGTGCTTGGATATTTTTATTTGAAAAGAGACTTGAGAACAGTTTGTTCATTTTTTTCCAATAAAATGTCCCTTAAACTCATGGTCTTTTCTGTATCATTGATTTACAGATTAAAAGTAAAGACAAGGAAAACAACTGTCACAGCAGCATGATGCAGGAACTAGAATATACAAGCTATTTTGTTTGAGCATTAAAAACGAAGGACCTATATGGTCAAAAAAAAAAAAATGGTAATAATAAAGAAAAAATTAAATACTCTACATATTGCCTCTTATACAATCTCAGTTTAGTGTTTGCATTAATAAATATTATAGCTGTAGCATAAATAAATATAATAGCTGTAGTGGTTTGAGCCTTTCAAAGACACCAGTTCAGTCAACACAAAAGACTCTAAATCCTTGACTTACATATATGTACATTAAGGTCAGTAAACGTTAAGACAGCTAAACTGTTCAGAAAGCATCTTACCAATATATGTGTATCTCTTCTTCATTAAAATGACAGTTGACAGTACAAGCATGCCTTGAGTTTTTTACAATAGTCTAGTTATCTGTCAAAGATTTTTATTATACATAGACTTTTTTATCAAATATAATCTTGAAATAAACAGGGAGAAACTAGAGGGCATTTCCATTACTAAGGTCAACTCTTGCAGAAGTGAATTCGTTATTCATGTGACTGTTGTCCAAAAAGAGAGGTTTGACATTTGAAGAATTTCTATTATCAAGCTTTAAACATAATTCCTTGCTGTTTCAAAGAAACTTCTGCCCTCCGAACAGTTTTAACTACTAAATGTTATCTCTTTAATATATTCTAAGAACACTACTAGAACAAGTAGTTTGTACAAGATGAACGTCTCAGAGTAGTAGAAGCAAAACTAAATCATTTTTGTCCTTATGAATGTTTAATAAGCACAACAGTATTCCTTTGGATAATGTATCCAAAATTGTAGAAGGGTCTAACAAACAAAAGAATCAATAGAAACATACATGCCTCTGTAGACACGGAAAGCTTTGGTTTTGACAGCTACTCAGCTGGGCAGAAAAACATAAATGAAGGAGGAAATCATTATAAAAGGAGAAATTATTTTTCATCATTATAAAAGAAGAAAAAAGACTCCTCACAACACAGCATTCAAGTTTTTAATGGACAGTAGATCTAACATGCCTGATATGACAGCTATTTACCAGGTGCTTTCCTAGGGTTGGGTGACAGGGTGATGGTATCCTGCTTGGATGTGTTGCTCAAATATTTTTTATCTTTCAGAAGTGACACTCCCTTATGTCTTAAACCAGTTAGTTTAACTCATGGCTGGAGGTAGGGAGAGAGGTGCCAAAAAAGAAAGGAAGAGCAAGACATTTAGGACTCAGCTAAGGAAGCAATGAGTTCACCAATCACTATATAGAGTAATTATAGATGGTATGGGCCATACTGTCTCTATCAGCTATGGGATACCCAATGGATGTTATTTTTGGATGTCAAGGAATGAAAAAGACAAACTTCAAAACCACCCCAGATTGTCTGGGACAAGACAAATTTCATGTTTAGCATTAATGGGCCAGATGCTCACAGGATGAATTTCACTGTACTTCTCTGTAACATTGTTGGACAAACCCTATTTTTGTCAGCACTTCAAGTGCACTAATAGGCCTTAACCACCCTGACCTGTTTCATGAAGCACTCCCAAAACATATCCATGAGTCCAGGAGCTACATTTAACTGCTTACCTGGTCTTCTTATCCTTGTCTGAGCTGTTTTGGAGGGTCTGCAACCCTCTTTCTTGGATGGACCTTGTATCTATCTTACAACCCTATTACTCAGACTTGTCTGCCACCATCTCCTGCTGCTCCTGACCATTCTCCTTGGAGGGATCAGACTTTTGTGGGAGTGTCAATGCATCGTGACCAACTGCCTCTGCCTGCTGTCTTGAGATCCTTTGTGACTGAATCTTGATCAGTGAGGGCACTGCTAGTGTTGTGCTTCAGTTCTTAGTTCATCCCAACTCATGAAGCAGTCCTGGTCTTGCTTATCTCTGACAATCAGAGAAATCAGGAGGATTACAGCCATACGACAAAATCAGAAAACGACTTCTTGGAGATAAATTTTTTACTAAATCCATTGTTACTTCAAAACCATCAGTAATCACTGTGCCTGAATTATCACTTAGGTATGTCTGTAAAATAATTTTATTTGCAGCAAAATACAGCAAGAGGTAGAGCAATAAATTCAAAGACCAAAATATAAGGCTATGTGTATAGATCCAATCAACTTTTCTGCCAGACCTATGTTAAAAACCAGACAGGAGTCTTCTGTCAAGCAAATAGAGTTAGTGCATCTGAATAAAGAAAGGTGAGGAATGGTGTCATCTGGTCAAAGTGATATAGATGTTGGAACTCTTTCATTCTTCATGGGTACAAAGACTGGTAATTTGGTAAATTGCAAGGGTTAGCATACTACTGAAAGCATAAAGGAGGAATATAAAATGATATTTCAGGGCTTGAATATTTTCAAACAATGAATTTCAGCCATTTAGAAGTAGGTTGCTAGATTTCAAATTGGGAAATCCCAGATTTCTTGTGAGATACTAAAGCCTTGATTGTTTTGTGCATGCAGCCTGATAATTCAGCACTGACTCTGTTGAATTTTGGTCTGATGAACACAGATGGATTGCCTTGAGGGCCAGACATCACCTGGACTGATTTAAAGAAATATACCAACAGAAATCTTTAGGTCTTATAAAAGGAAGTCCTGCAGGTATCACAACAATTTGTTTTTGTCTTAAAAATACCATTCAGAGTCTTCATTCTCATGCATTTGAGAAAAAAAAAAAAAAAAAAAAAAAAAGAAAATTGGCTTTTTTTTTTTTTTTTTCAATCTTTTTCCATGGACTGCTGGGCAACCAGAAAGTTTACTGAGGAGTAACATCCTCAGTTCTCCAGAAGGAGTTTACCTCTGTATTTACCACAGGGAAAGGAAAAGGTAAATCTGTATTGTTCATGGTGCAAGGTTGTCTTTCATTTTTGTCAGCAGTTTAGATTACCTGTTGTCTCAAGGAAGAAAAGACATTAGAGAGATTGGATGAAGATTGTTCTATATAGAAATATACTCATGGAGTTATAAAGCAGACGTGATGCATACAAAAAGTCTATATGGATTCGTGTTAGATGTTAAAGTGGCAGAGGTATTTGCTTAGATAGAGGAAAGAAATATTTAGTGCAGTAAATAAATTACAAAACATAAATTCTACTTTGTCCCACTTTGATTTCTACTAGGAAAAGTGAGGGTCTTTCACTCAGGGAGAATGAGTGAACCACCAACCTCTGTAATCTATCAACAAAATAGTAGGCCTCCAGCCATACTGTGTCATGTCTTTGCTAAAAATATCTGCTTGAAGTTGTTTGTGTGAGGCATGAACTGTATTTCACTTCTCTGTATGTTTTACTTGGCACAGCATCTTGCAAACAAATCTACTTTTCCTTTTTCTTGCCCTGATGAGCAATTAACAATGCAGGGGGCTGTAGCGTAAAGAATGATGGATGAGGAATGGCCTTGTAACCCTGTGTTATATGAAGCATGAATAAAGGTGAAGTATTTTTCACAGGTATTTTTCACATCATTCAATTCAAATGAAAATGTTTTAGTTTTCCACTTCCCAGTTGTATCAGCTGTCTTAGGGGAGAGGCATTCCTCAGCTGACTTGAAGGAGAAAGCTGGTAAAAGATTCTGTCTGTAAATTAATCTTCTGTTTTATAAAACTACATTAATTTCTCACATCCTCCTTTCTTTGTTGTCCTTTACCTTCTTACTTCTCTGTATTTGTTCTTCTCCACATATGCATTTTCTCTTTATCTCAAGAAAACTGAATTACTATCCTTTGGGAGTCAAACCCTGTAGTAGAAAAACTTACTTACAGTATGTCTCTCATATAAGTATTCAATTAAGAATTAATAATGGATCTTCTATCTTAATTAAATATTAAACAGTTTTAAAAATATTTATTTAGCTTAATAAAGATGTGGAGGTAAATCCAAGTCTAAGGAATCTGAAACTATAAAAGCTATAAATTGTGCTGTAGTAAATATGTTAGAGTTTTAAGAAAATATTCATTATTTTCTCAGTTAATGTATCCAGACTAATGTGAGGTTGAACTACAAAGACATTACTTAGTTAAATAATCTCATCAGCACAAGCAAAACTTAAGAATTATTTGATATATCCAAAACATCTAAAAAATATGTATATGTTAAGGTCTGTGGATCATTTGTTGGAAAAATGTAGCTGGAGGTGTTCAGCAGGATCAGGTGAATACCTGGCACCTGAGATTTGATGCCTGTAGAAAGACTTCTTCTGTATTACCTACAGGAATTTAAATTCATTTGAAAATCTTGTACTTGCTTTAAGGGCATACATATTTGCAATTCTGTTTAAAAAACACATCAACTTCCTTATTTTTAATTGGGTTTAGATATCAAATTTTCATTCCTTTGTGTATACATATTATATTATCTTCAAATTACATGATGAATGGGAACAGTAATCTCAACATAAAGAATGCTACATCTTTCTGTGTATGTGTTTGAAATTAGTTGGTATTTAACACAGTTGACATAGTTTTTGTGATTGTAAAAAAAGTACATTTAGAACACCCAGATAGTTCAAAAAAACCAAACAAAGCAGCCCACAGGAAAATATGTTCTGTTCTTGGAGCCAAGTTTTAATCCATGCCTAGTTAGTAAAGTATCCCCTGAACAGTCAGAAAAAGTATAGCTACCTGTTTACTGAGTGAGAATCAGCAACAATGTGGTATATTGGAACCAGATATTTCTGAGGAGAAAAAGAAATTTTGTTATATAAAAATGTGTGTAAATGTTAACGATAAAGAAAACAATATCAAGAAGACACTAATAATCATCAGCTTACATCTGCATCTTACATATGCACATGGAATTATTTAAATCAAATCATTTGTAGGTATTCTATTCTTCAGAAAAAGATTCTTAAGCAAAATGGGATATATATTATCTTTTGCCCTGGTTTACGCTGAGTTAATGTGTGCATGATAGTTCCAGGAGAATTGAATGGCAAATGCTTAATTTTGATAGTTATCACATGCTGGAAAAGATAGGAATGATTACTAATACTGCAGAATAAGGTTTCAAGATTACATCACTTCATGGGAAATATGACAAGGGATATAATGATATAATAATTCCACACAACACAAGTAAATATATTTAGAAGAACAACAAACAAGGAAAGCTTTGTCACAGTAATTAGTATCACAAAGTAATGTTGCTACTCAAGAGGCAAATCAAACACATGTCTTTTCTTTCTGCTTGAACCTGTATATAACTTCCATAGAAGTACAACATTAATTTCTCTTACAGTACAAAGGGCACATAAAGTCTTGGATTGACATCATAAGGCATTCAGCATGACAAAATGGGTAGAAAGAGGGCCCGATAGCCCTGGCAATCATAACAAAACATTTCCATTACCTGCTTTACACAATCTATTCTGAGTAGTTATTGTTAGAATAGAATGATTCAAAGGAAAGCATAACTGTCATTATCAAATATATATTTAGATTAACCTTAACATTTGAGTTATAGTAGAATCAGATCAAGGATTGAAAACAGAAGCTGACATAGGAGTTTAAAAGTCAAAAACACCATACAGAAGCCATTTGGGACCAAAAGTATTAAATTTAAAATCGTATTTAAAGAGTGAATGTTAGTCAGCATCATCTATATTTTAAGTTAGGATTTTAACAGTGTAAAGGAGACTTCCACATGTTTTTCAATATCCTGGATTTCATTTGGAAGCATTACATTTATTTGTGCTTATTGTCTCCATATGTCACCCAAATAATTTAGTATTGTGTTGTTGGTAATATTGTAGGAATTAATACTTATTAGTAAATGTGTCCCTTAAACTTAAGTGATGACATTTAAAATTATGCCAAGGAATAAATCCTTTTGCTTTTCCACCTCACTAGAGACTATGTTTCATGCACACATTTTGTAGTATAAATCTTTTATCATGTTGACATCAATAGGCAAGATATAGTCCCTACTGAATGGTTAAATAGAAAACTTGAGTATGTAATAAAACTCCTTTATGTCTTCCAAGCTGTGAATCTCTTTACTCTGCATTTATAATTGTAAAGTGTCATCTTAACCTTCTATGAATCTACAGAGATTTAGATATATACCATTTGTTAATTTTTTTTTAAGTGACTCTAAAACACAGAGCAGTTTTTCAGTAGGGTTCAGAGGGACCATTGAATATAAATATAATTTTTAAATAAGTATATTTAAATAATCTTATAATGTAGCTTTTGGCATGTAGCATGTTCAATCCTTTCTACTTTAAGACAATTTGACAACCTCTGTCCTATCTGTCTAGGTTTCCACTGAGTAAGCAAAATTGTTTCCCATGGGCCCATGAAAAACCTGGAAGATACCTTTGTCTTCATTTAAATTTCAGACTACTGCCAGTGCCACTAACTGTGGAAGAGAATGCATATGCAGAATTTCAGGCTGCAGGGAGCATGCATGGTTTCAGAACTGTTCTCTATCATAATCATTCTGAAATGAACAATTAGGTATAGCAATCTGGAAAACTGTTTTACAAGAACATGTGGGTGAGCTGTCTGATAAAAGTAAGAAATCTTTCAGTACATAAAAACGTGTCTATTCAAACCCATAGACTGATCCATAGATTTTTGAGAGGTAATTTTCAGCCTTATTTTATTTGTTGTCCCTCAATATTCTCAAAATAAAGTTTATAGAAAACAGAAGTCTTATCAAAGGCATTATTGTGGACCAGAACATGCCATTTTGAAAGACTAACATTTCTGAAGGCACAAGAAAAAAAAGAGGACAAAAAGAAATGCAATTTCAAATGGATACTGAACCAAAGAATAAGATATGTTTAAAACAGTAGAAATCTGACAAGAAAAAAGATGCAATATTATAAATTTTGAGAACTATCAATTTGGTTTATGTTCATTTCACACTTCATACAAGAATATAACAAGAAGACGATGCTCAGTGACAGCAGTTCTGACAGATTTCTTGCTGTATAGCTTTGCAGCATCAGAGTTTTTTGCAGCATCCTAAGACATGACAAAAGTGCTGTTGTTATTGTTTTAATTAAATTGTTAATCTAACAGAAGAGCATGTTAATTTACATCAGTCACTATGAGTAGTCTCCAGTATGGGATTGGCACATTGAGTTGTTTATCATGTAACAAGACAAATTCTGGCAATCAGAAGAAGGAATAAGTATGTCAGTATGCAGCTGTAGAATGAGTTTCCCTGCAATTTTTTTTCTCAGTTCAGGCCCATAAACAGTAAAACACGGCCTATTCCTGGCCTTTCTGTGGGTGACAAGCTTGGCAACTGCACTCTGAAGACAGGCTGCAACACCTGCCAACACATAAAATATGGAAAACCCATGTCATGAGACATACATTTTATAGGTCAGGTGCGTAGATTCACAGGTTTACAATCAGCCAACTCATACAGTTACCTGAAACACAAACAACACAAAATACATTGAAAGAGGGGATTAACTGACAGTACTGCTTGGTGAAAAGAAATCTGAAATTAAAGCTGACTGAAAATCTTTTCTCCAGATAATGTTTTCCTTGGAAAATACAGTTCATTAAAACAAAAAAAAAGCTTCATAAAATGTATTGAAGACAAGTAGGGAGCAAGATAAGGGAAGAGATCTCACTTTTGCATGCTTAGAATAGCAATGCCTTCTGTATTGGGGCATATTGAACAGCTTATGCCATTCTGGAGAAAACTTTAAAAATAAAAGGAAAAATCATCAGGATTTACAACAGATGGGTAGAACATTGCTGTTAGGATTCCTAATTTATATAGATGGAGGTTTTCTTTATAAATATTTCAGAAACTACCAGTATAAAGAACTTTTTTAAGTTAAATCTATTTGCTGGAACCTCTCTTATATCTCACTCTCCAGTCACCTTGCTGTCAAACTTAACAATGTTTATTTCAGGACCTTCTAAAGCAGCATTTATAGAAAAAAATAGGAGTTTTTCAATGGCATGTTTTTCAATGTGGTCTTTTGATCCTCTGAATGTGATGAGGAATTGTACCCCTCAAGAATTTATTGGCTTAGCTTTGGAATAGAAATTTCATGACCAATTACAAACACGCCCTATTCAGTTTACTCTTGGGAACAAATTAAGTGTAAGTTTTCAGTGAAAAAGGTAAGAACCAACCTTTCAGCAAGACCAGGTAGGCCACATACAATGCTATTGGACTCACAGTATACAGCCTGTTATATTTAAGACTGTTTATTCAGACACATCTGGCTATCTCCACCTTCATTGTGACATCTAAATATCTCTTTCTAAATTTAATTTTTATTTATTTATTTAATATTTGGAAAGTCAGGTTTTACAGTAGAAATTAATGAAGAATGACTTCATAGTTACCTTATCAGTAATTTAAATATTTAAAGAAAATAACTAACATTGTGTTTATCATTCAGTCAGTTAGATAACAGAAAAATAAGAAAGTGAATTCTTGTTGGAAAACAAAAGAACTCCTTACTATCTTGGTAGCTGGAAGCACATCCCCAGAACCTCCTAGCCGAGGTATATATCTGGGCAGAATGGTCAGACACACAATATACATGCCCTTTCTGGATTACCTCAATCTAAGTTGATGAAGACCTAAAATGTAGACTTTACTGACAAATATTTGAAACACTGCAGTTTCATGGCGGAAGGGACAGACGAACGACAAAGAGGGGAAGTCATTCCTGTTTTGAGCTTGACTGAATGCTACCAGTATATGACTTTAGGCCAAGAGCAAGAGGGTCCCAATGCACAGAACAATTTTTCAGTATTCTAAGACACAAGTAGATCATGGTAGTAAATCTTCTAGACACATGCATTGGCAAAGTTTAAGATATCTGTAAGTTTTGCAGAGAGAATAGAAACAAGGCTTCCCATAACTAGGAATATCTCCAATAAGTGAAGTGCTGAGACAGATTTATGTTAGATCTTATCAATAGTCATTATTGGGCAGCAAAGAACATTTGATAGTCTTGGCTGGCAACAGGTGAAGTCAAACCATGCCTCTTCTTCTGAAGTTTAGCTAACAAAGAGATTTCAATTCTACAAGTCTGCATCTCATGGTGGCATGCAATGCATTGGTCTTCAAGCTAACAGTGACTCGGGCTATTGTTTCCACCTGATACAGTGCCATACCACACAGCAATTCTGGCTTAGGTATTGAAGCAATATGGGTGGATCTGTATCATCAGTACAATGTTGGAAAGCAATTCTTACTAGCTAGAATATTAATGTAGCTATGCAATTTGCTGAAGCTGTTTTTGCCAGGGACAGCTTGGGTTATTTTTCACAACATTTCTCTGTAGACACATTCTACATCATTTAGATGTCCTGGAAGTGGTACCTTTATCCTTGTAGCTTTGTGTAGGAGTGAATAATTTATGTGTGAGCTGTTTATATTTGAATGTTGCAGTGGGAATGCTTCTGTGTTACAAAATAAGGTTCACTAATTCAATTATAGAGCTCTGCAAACAGTAGGACTGGCTTCTCTGTTCACAGTTAGAATTCCAAGATGCCTGCGGACAGGTAGGTATGTCTGACAGTGATCAAAGCACCCACTGTGCAGAAATGTTTTTCAGAATAAACATTTCAGATTTTGAAAGTCAACAGAGCTTAGCAGCAAGACACAGGCTGTATGCTCTAGGCAACTATCTTTGGCATTGCAACACCTAAAAATAAAGCACCTAACTCTTTCTGGGCAATACAGACCACGTTCTTCAATTACCTGGCCCGTCTATTTAGTCAATGGCAACACATTAGGTTCCTCTTAGAATCAGCTTCAAATAGCTGAGTTGCCTGGGCTTTTAATTGACTGCATACAAAGCACCTGAACTCTTTGACAGGAGAGCTCAGGCAGGAAGTTGCATTCTCAGGGAGACAAAGAGCTAAAGAACTTGAGACAGCCTGCACAGACTCTGCTTCAAGATGCTGGATCCTTGACTAAGATCAGGCAGCAAATTCACTTTAATAAGGTGTATATACTGCCTGAGACAGTGGTTCTCTTCTGTGCAAAATCCTAGCTGCCTGTACAAAAACACTGAAGAAAAGAGAGTCAAGTTCCTCAGCATCAAACCTTGCCTCCCATTTGCAAGCATGGAGCATTATTTTTCAAGTAGCAGACATAGTACAGAAAGTAGACTATGGAGTGCATACTTCTCCATATTCTTCCTCCTCCTCTTGAAGCTTATGTTGTGTATTGAGTAACACAAGTGGAAAGCAGTAAGCAAAGATGAGGAGTAGGCTAAAGAATGGTAGTCTGCAGTCTGAAGGTTCCATTCTGTTGAGCAAAAGCAGAACTTAATTCTGCTCACAACACTGCTTATGCATTTTGCATCAGAGTCATTAGACAAAAAGCAGAAATAACCTGAAGGAACAGAAAGTGGTTTTGAATGGAGGTGGATGTGGCCGCTGTGCTTTATATGAAAATCAATGCTGTCTGTGTTTGTTCGATGTGCTCAGAGAACTCTTGACAGGTGGGGGTCCCTTTGGGATTCAGGAGTTTCAACACCACTCTTTCACAGATTTCAAGCTCACAAAAGCTTTGCTGTCCATCGAGTAAGTTCTTGCAGGGTGAGGCAGTGAAATAATTTTTGAGGCAGGAATCCTTTTTGAAACATTGTTTTCCATTGCATCTAAGTTCAACTCAGATGTCCAGCGGGCAGTCTGAAGACTGGTAAATCTTATAATTGCTTTGCTAAAGTGTTATTTCATGCTTTTCCATAAAAACTAAGTCTGTGGAAGGGAAAAAAAAAAGCTATTAAAACTCACTTTGTGCACATTTCCTGCATAGACCTGCATGCTGGGCATACACTGTGCATTGGTATCAAGAGGAAAGTTGCACTTCATTCATCTTGTCTTTTTAGGAGCAGAGTTACAGAGTTGCTTTGTGCTCATGAGCTCAGGGATTGACATCTGGCCGGCTGGAATGTAGGTGCTGCCTCTGAATCCTTTGTAGCAGACTGCAGCTACATTTAGAGGTGGAGAGATGGTTTGGTTTTTGGTTGGTTTTTTTTTGTTTGTTTGGTTGGTTTTTTTGTTGGTTTTTTGTTGGGTTTTTTTTTGTTTGTT
>VZRU01014308.1:244261-257275 GCA_013398155.1 Pedionomus torquatus
TTTTTTTTTTTTTTTTTGGCATCATCTCCTTACCTTTGACAAAGTATGAGGTTGAAATATACCTGTTTGGCTTGAGGAAATAAAGAATTTATTTATTTCCATTGATCAGCAGATACCATTCACATAAGTTGAAAAACCTCTACAGTTCAATGAAAAGCATTCCTTCAATAGGACCGATGCATCTATTGCTCAAATAGTTGCAATGGCTCTGATAATGTTAGCAGCATTTCCAGCAGTCTTCTCAAGAGCGTTAACTGGAGAGTAATCTCTGCAAGGAAGTCCCCAAACACCACTTCAGTTAAGAAACATGTACAAACACAACACAACTGCTAAGGCAGCTCCCAGCAGTTAAGAGAATTTCAGCTTGCCTGGATTTTCCTTAAAGGCTTTGCAGAAGCTTGCAACACATGAAGGAAAAGATCTGTGCCATTTGCTTGGTATATGATAAGCAGAAAAGGTCTTCCTTGTGATATACAAAAAACTTCTTTTCAGAAGTTTTATCCTTAACACTATAAACTTGAAAATTTTCTGGAGTAGATGTTGTGTGTTCATAAATCTCCCTAAGACGGGAGTTTTTTAAGAATTTCATTCAACACATACAAGAAACTAATAGAATAATTCTGGGGAGGGGAGGGAGAGAGGACAAGGAAAGGAGTGGGGAGGCGGATATCAGGACTAACCCAAGGCAGGTGAAAGAAAAAAAAAAATCCAGAAAAAAAATTTTTTACCTCATCAATTATTACACTGATGCCAGCAACTAGTTACCAGAAATTATTTAGGAAAATAGGATTTTAATTAGAGACCAAATAGAATTGTATCATCTATGCAGAAGTGTTAAGATTTTGTTATGGGTTTGGGTTTTTTTCTGTGACAGGTTTCTTAGTCCTTAGAGTGGTATCTGATGATGGATGTTCAGAAAAAAAAAAAAAAACCCTAAGTGGTTTTCTTTCTCTTCTTTCCTAATATAAGCAATTTTAATGCTTTCTGTTTTTTCTCTTTATCTGTTTAAAATATCCAGAAAGAGTGAGAATACAGCTATGGAAAAACTGGGGAGAAAAAAGTTAGTTCTGAACACACTAAGTAGGATCCAGTTGGCTAAATCTCACCAATAATTTTACAGAACTCCCCATATAAGGTTAAATACCAGTTAGAGACCCTAGCTTCTGGGCACTCATTGAAGTGGTTATATTGAAGAAAGTAACAGAGGGAGGCAGATCAGTTCAGCTTTTGTAAATCTTCAGAAATGCTTGACTTTTTCCTGACACTTTGAGGAATTTTCTACAAAATTATGTTGCATTTTCGTGCCTCTGATCAAGGTATTTGAACTTCATCATGGCTCCTAAAAATAAACTAATTGGTGCTTCAAAATAGACTTTACATACAGACTCGTTTCATTCAGATATATGTTATCTCTACTTGTCACATCATTGTAAGTCTTGAGCTACCCTATTCAAGTCAATCTATATTTAAGTAATATAGATTCTTCCACTGTAGAGAATTAAGAATTTTGTTTTGAACAATTTTGAAATGAACTGATTGGACCAGTTTTAACCTTCCCCCACTTTCTTGTGTTACAAAAGAGCAAAATAATTTGTAGACTACCTATTATTACTATTTTACAAAGAGCTTAAAAAATATAAACCAATTTATAAAGCATAGATCTCTATTAGCACAACTGAGCAAGGTACTGAGCAATCTGGCTCATAACCAGAAATGCACTTAGGCACATTTAGTTTCAGTCTCTAAAGTGGCTTTCCTGGCTGGAGCTCCAGCTGTTCAGCACCTTGCTTGATTCAATTTTAAAAGAATTCACTAGCCAAAAGTTTTCTCTTGCATTAAGACATAGCATGACAAATAGTCGATAAAAACGAGCATGCTAAGAAGGATTATAGTCATAATGTGGTTGGATATTTTACTTTATGTGTTGTTCTAACATTTCAAGAGTGGATATTGACCCCCTTAGGCTCTCAACCCAAAGCAGTTATTTTTTGAGAGAGATATTCCCATTTTAAGGTCAAATTTAAAATGTAGAGTTTGAATCTGGTCTTATACTGGAACAAATACTCTCTGTAGCAATTCTGAGATTTTTATGCAAGTGAGGAATATGAAAGATTAGCTAGAGACATCATGAACAAGCAGATGGAGAAAAAAGATAAATCAACATCCAAGCCAGAACAAAAAGTGCTAAGAGAAAGACTGCCTTCAAAATAATTGCAATTCCCTGTTCTTTTCATGCCTTCTCTCCTCCCCTGCCTCAAAGTTAGGTCATTTCTGGCTGCCCATACAGTGATTGCTTTTTTTAGGTGATAATAGGCAGCAGTAGCAGGGACATTGTATGAGTCTGTCAACTGACTATGAAATGGCTTAGACAAGTCATTGGCCTGTATATATCTATTATTCTTTAGATAGGTTTCATATATATTCATGTGAACTTTTCCTCCGGATTTATTTTAGGAGAGTATAAAGAGGAAACTTGGGTAAGTTGAGCACTGTTTTATTCTAGTTCAAGTTGCCATAATTAGCACGTGAAATTATTCTGTAAAGATAAAGGATTCTGTAAAGTGTGAGTGAAAACAACTTGGAAAGTATATTTAAAAAAAAAATTAAAAAGGGATATGGCTGGGTTAATAGGATACAAACATCTGGGTAAGTTATTGTAAGTTCTTTTTTAGTTAGTGAAACAATTGGGTACCATACCAAATAGCATGCAATTCTTGTCTCCTAAAGATAAATATCTAAAATAGATCAGTTGACTGTATGTTAGAAGTCCCTGCTTCTCTTCAATTGCAAAAAGGAGAATTTAGGATAATTAAATTTGACATAAAATTTTAGAGCTGAACTCTGTTGTATAAGTACACTTATCTAGTCCCATTAGACAAGAAATCTGCACAGTGTTGACAGATATGGCAGGACACGTAAGAAACATGTAAGAGAAAAATTCAGAGAAAAGTGTCACAATGTAAACCTGTGAGATATTTTTCTAAGCTTTCATTTTAATCAATGGGGTGAGCTGACTAAAAGTTGTTCAGATAGCTCTTAAGCGGCACAAATATATTAGATACTGCAACTTACCTTTAGGGCAAACTGAATATATGTGTCTGGAACAGAAGTGACCCTTGGCTAGGATTTCCTTGCCTGAACTAGACTAGGAGTCAGGCTGACCCCATTTAAAATTTACTTCACCCTACACTCATGTTTTGTCACTTCACTTGCTTTTCCTTCTAATTTTGCAAATCTTATATCAGCTGTACTCATGTAAAACAAATGTAACTTCCTTGCAGAAGTGGGTATATAACTGACAGGAAAATATAGTGAACTTTCTGAACTAAAATTAAATTCTATGGATGATTAGACATACTGATTTTCAGAACATTTAATGGCCAGCTTCTAGTTTTCAGAAATGCAAATATTTTTGCTTGCCTAGACTACAGACTACTTGGACACAAACTGACTAGAAATTACTATCAGAAGTTATTACATCTTCATATCTTTCTGCTTATTTGGAGCTAGTATGTGCAGGCTAGGGCCCAGTGCGTTGCTCAAATGTCTCCTTCCCCTTTAGCTTCCAGAAGGAATTTAAGAAGCTACTTTTGACAATTGCAAGATCTGGAATGTGATTTAGTCACCTAGGCATTGGAACCGATTGCTATTTGAGATTCTTTTGGATATTCAGGATGCTTGCACAGGTCTTATAGACACAACAAAAGAACAGAGCTTATGAGATAAGAAATCCATTTTCTTTCTGCTAAAATGAAGCACAGACACATATCTCACATACAGAGTTTTACATTGTATCACTTTTTATTTAATTTGGGAATCACTCCCATTTCTCTTTCTTCCAACCCTCTACCTGCCCCCCCACTTCTCCCTGCCCTGGCCTTACACTGCCAAGGAAAAGTTATTCTTCTTTTGTTTGGGAGATATACTGGCTTTTGACATTTCTTTAATAAGACACCACTGTCATTTCAGAACTTCAGACTGCGTACTATAAGTTTCCATGATCTTCATATCATATAGACATACTTCTTACAATCTGACAACTTTAATTTTACACTGGTGTTTCATCACGCATCACTTAGAAAGAAAGAATTTTACTGGCAGCAATGTACAAGCACTACATAAGAGTGCCTACAAAAGCCACTGGCCACCAATCTAATGAAATGATACAAGGATAAAAAACCAAGGAGACTGAAGTGAGAGTACAGATTCCTGTCTCACTGGTATGTTTTCACAGAAAGTAACAGAATTACTTCAGAATCATATTATGGCTAGTGGCAATATGACTAGCAATGTATATCTTGACATACTAATCTCTCATTTCTAAACTATTCAGGGTTTTTTGTTTGTTTATTTGGGGGTGGGTTTTTTTTTGTTTTTGTTTTTTTTCTTTTGTTAATTATTCTAGCTCAAATGGTAAAAGAAATTAATGGAGAACACAGCTACTACAAGAAGTTGCTAATGCTGAGCAGAAATCATCCAAGAAGGGTAAAGCACAAACAAAAAGATTGTTTTTCTATTGCACTTTTAAATCATATTTTGTGTTCCTGTCACCAGCTCAAAACTATACATGCCACTTAATTGGTTTTATTTAGCACATACATAGTAACTACATCTGGTGTTTAAATCATATAAGCCATCCAGCACAAAATAAATCAGTGATTATGGTAGCTATTTTAGTGTCTTTGGAGTCTATCCAGACCACTAAAAAAGAGTCATCTCTTACTAATATATACCTAGCTAAAGTTTATTTGTGGATGAGTGGACTGAGATGCTTCACCCAAACCAGCAGTTGGAGGCACAAACCCTCACTCTGTGCTCCTAACTGCTTCTGTGGCTTCTGAAACTGTGGCCTCTGGTACTCAGTCTTTCCAGGCAACCTGGATGTTTCCTGTTTCTTATCGATTCATCATTTCCTCAAGGACAACAAATTCTAATTTTATCAGTTTTGTGCCATTTTTCACTCTTGTCTTCCAGAACCAGATGGCTTTAATAGCAAAATAGCAGATTTATTTCATTAATTTAAGGTCAGACTTATAATTACATTTCTGGAAGCAGATTATGGAATATACATATGTATATAGAAATGTAGTGCTAATTTAAATTTAACAGGATTTCTTTCTAGCTGATGTGATACTTTTCACATAATTTTCCTTCAGTTTCATAACTTCATCCTGCAGAATCCTGTACTGCATTTTTAATAAAGAAGGTATTTTAGGAAAATACTTGTTCCCAATACATAGGTATCCCATAAAAAAATCTAAGAAAAATTAATATATAGTAAAATCACAATATAAAGATAGACAGATATTCCAGTTCAATCCCCTTCAACAAAGTAAGATCCAGTATACTTAGACCATTCCTCGTTTGAACAAATTTCTCAGCAGTAGCCATATATAGTTATGAGAACAATCGTTTAGATCATGTAGTCCTTTTAGCCTCATGAAAGTCAAAGATGGTACCAGTTTTTGCCAATTTGTGTCAGCTGATATAACTTGAGCACATGAGTCTGAGCACTAATGAACTCCATTAAAAGTCCCTAACCAGTAATTCATCTGCAAACCACCCTTAGTCAGTCATCACAAGATGACAAGTGAAATCCAAGTGTCTAGCTGTGAGCACTGGATTTCAAAGTAATTCTTAAGTCACCAGGTGCTATGCAACTTCCAAGCTGTACAAATATTTCTTCTGCTTATGCAAGCATTTGAGTACTCCATCAGAAAACTATTTTTATGTCCTAATGTTTTATAATGTTCACATATGCCTGGCGACCCTTGGTTTTAGAGACTGATGAAACTGACATAGCTCTGCTGGCAAATCAAGAGTTATATTGTGTTTTCCAGAAAATAATACTTCACTTTGCCACCTGGAAAAGGAAAAGTCAGACATAATAGGCTAACATTTTGTCTCATACCTTTTATTGTAGGAATTAAGTATGAATTCCTGCTTTTGTTGTCCTTAGGATATATAAAATTTTAATATAGCATACCACATTGGTACATTACGTACCATAGATGTTTTTAAAGGCTTTATTATTCCAATAATACTTGTTTTATCTAGCCCATAATAGGGGCTACAGTTTTATAAGACTTTTTAAAAATGTTTTACAAACTTTGCAGTTTGTTACCCCATTTCTTTATGCTTGATGAAACTATATGCTTTGTGTCAAATAAGCTAAAGCAGATCTTTTCCTCTTGAGTTGCCCCTTCATCTCTTATGTTTATCTGTCCAGATTATAGTTCTTCAGGCAGAAATGTATTTTTTGCATTTTGTAAAGTGATTAGCATGCCTTTCTTGCTGAATAAAGCGTATTCAAAGCTTATACAATTTTATGCCAAATGGTGGTGGGATTTTTTTAACAACTTTCTTGAAATCACACTCACTTCTTAAGATGTCAGCAATAAGTTGTCTTAAAAAAGGTAGAAAGAGAAGTTCTAGTAGCAGTTTATACAGACTTTTTTCAGTGAGCAAAAATAAAGAAGTTACACAACAAAACTAAAGTAAAAGCCATTTCTAAAGCTTACTGGGTAATATTAGCTGATTTTTACTTTTTCTTTGCATTTGTATCAGTTTTGACCTCTTCTGGGCTTTTAAAGTAGATTTGTTTCTTCCAAAGATGACTTTGCAGTGATGAGATCTGTGTTTCAAGTGTTTCAACTCAGGTATGTCACAAGGTAGTCATTACTTTATTGTCACCTTCTGGTCAATAAATTTTGTTAAAAAATTTTGTTCTACCCTATTTCTTTAGATGAAAGCTGCCATACATTAAGCAACAGAGTAATCATGGAATTCCTGTGAAGTTCTTTTTACTCAGAGCTGAGGCCACAATGTTATTTATTGTCTGTAGTTCAATAGCATAAGAAAAATCATCAATAGATCAGTATGAGGTTAATGTAAGATTGTTACAGAAAAGTTGAAAAGTCCCAGGTGATAGAAAATTGAGAAGCAGACAACTGACAAGGTCCAAGTCCTGTGAGTAATTTCCAATGCTTTAATAAATCTGTGCAGAAAAAAACCAAAATATTTCACCTCTACTTCAGAAACCAAATAAAAGGTTTTCATTGATTGAAATGGGCTTTGGTGGGTCTTTAACTTATATAATTTAGGTTGTAATTTTTTTGTCTGATGCATGTAACATTTGAACTGGATCAGCAGTCAAAGACTAAGGTAAAAAGAAAAAGACCTAGATAGTCAACTTGTACCCTGTTCTTTTTTCTGCTCCAAGCAAGAACTTTTTCCTCTTGCATGCAACGATAAATAGAGGGACATAAAAATACATATGTATGTGTATGTACAGATTTAGAACAGGTATATATTTAACTGCACTAGTCATACATCCATTGAAATATAGCTTGCACAGCTACTGTCATGCTGATGACAGGTAATCAAGTAAAAATAACCTAGGTCCTCTTTTTCTTGAAAAGATACATTATTTCAGTAATGCTTCTTCTCCACAAGAACTGTTAATGGTAAGGAAGTCCTTTTTAGAGAATTCAGGGGTATCTAAAGGACACCTCATTTCCTTGCACAATGAAGCAGAACTCTGATGAAAAGTTTTAGTGGGAAGTTACCACAGAAGCTTTATGAGATCTCCTTGGGCTGTTTTTTCCTCTCTCACTAACCAGAAAACAACATTTCTCCATATTGCGTTCTTGTATACTTTTATCTAAAGAGATTTTTAGAGTGGCTTTCAACACAACATTTCTTTCCAGGCTTTTATTTTGAGATGCTTATCACTGATACTTTTCACTGGTTTAGTGGAAAGAATTATATTCCAATATGATAGTTGGAAGGAGAATTGTCATTTTGAAAATACAGAAACAAAGCAGAAATTCCTGATAACTTTCCACTACAAGCAGTTTTACTGATATAGTGAGGGCAAGTTCATAGAATTACAGAATCATAGAATACTTTGGGTTAGAAGGGAACTTTAAAGGTCATCTAGTCCAACCTCCCTGCAATGAGCAGAGACATCTTTAACAAGGCCAGGTTGCTCAGAGCTCTGTCCAACCTGACCTGGAATGTTTCCAGAGATGGGGCATCTATCACCTCTCCGGACAACCTGTTCTTCTGTTTCACCACCCTCACTGTAAAAAGTTTCCTCTACTTAGTCTAAATCTACCCTCTTTGAGTTTAAAACTGCTGCAACAGCTCCTACTAAAAAGTTTGTCTCCATCTTTTTTATAATCCCCCTTTAAGTACTGAAAGGCCACAATAAGGTGTCCTTGGAGGTTTCTCTTCTCTGGGCTGCACAACCCCCACTCTCTCAGCCCGTCTTCATTTCAGCCGCCTCATCATTTTTGTGGCCCTCCTCTGGACTTGTTCTAACAGGTCTATGTCCTTCTATGTTGGAGGCTCCAAACCTGGAGCAGCTTCTTTAAATTAAATCAAGAGTATTCTCTGTAATAAAACTAGGACTTATGCCTCTGATAAACATTTTCTGATACATTCCAGGATGTGTGTTTGCTTTCTCAAGCCCTTCTCACATGACAGTTCATCATCATACTGAGTTTTGATCAGCAGATGTAATCAGAGAGGGACACAGTTTGCCAGACCATGAACATTATTTTTCAGCCATAGATCTGATCACAAAAGACTGGATGTGTCATCCTGGACATGGAGTCTTCTGGCTTGAACTGTTTAATTTGAACTAATTCCCTGTGTGAATAGGAGGACAGTGGGAACTTTGCCAGATTGCCACGATTTCTCAAATATGATGAAAAGCAGCTTAGCAACTTTGTGTACCAGCCCCCTCAGGACCCATGGATGGATTTCAGCAGGTTGCATGGACTTCTCCCCTTTCTGATTCCTCAGGTAGTCTTGAACCTGATCTTCTTCTACTGTGGGCAGTTCTTTATTCTCAGAGCCCCTGGTTTTGCCTTCTGTAACTTGGGTAGTGAGGTTAGAGCCTTTACCGATGAAGACTGAGGCAAAAAAGGCATTCAGTACCTCAGCCTTACCCATATCCCTGGTGGCCAGGCTTCCTGTTTGCTTCTGGAGAGGTCCCACAGCTTCCGTAGTTTTGCTTTTATTGTTGACATATCTACAGAAGTTTTTCTTATTGTCTTTGATATCCTTGGCCAGATTAATTTCTCTCTTGGCATTTGCTTGCCTGATGTGGTCCCTCACAGCTCGGACAGTTTCTCTATATTCTTCCCAGTCTACCTGTCTTTGCGTCCACTCTCTATAGGCCTCCTTTTTGATACTGAGCTTGTCTAACACTTCCTTGTTCATCCACCAGGCCTTCTGGCTATTTTGCCTGACTTCTTTTTTTGGGATGCACCTCTCCTGAGCTTGGAAGAAGTGATCCTTGAACATTAATCAGCTTTCTTGGGCCCCTCACTCCTCCAGTTCTTTTTCCCACGCTACTCTGCCAATCAGATCCCTCAAGAGTCCAAAGTCTGCTCTCCTAAGTCCAGGGTAGCGATCTTGCTGCACACCCTCCTTGCTGCCCCAAGAATCTTAAATTCTATGATTTCATGGTCACTTCTGACAAGAAGTTCTGACAATAAATTTTCTTCCTGCAAATCTATATTTTCTATTATTTATTTGTTGGGTATTTTGTTTTTTTTTTCTTGCTGGATTTGCTTTTGTTTGCTTGTTTGTTTGTTTTTTATCTATTCACATGAATTGCTTTATTTCAGTGTGATTTAATGTAATCATACATGTCAATTTTATTAAGTAGAATTCTCTTGAAATGAAAAAGAAAATTAAATTTGGTAATGAAAATAAACCCTAACTACAAATATCTGAGTTTTTTATTTTCCCTCACAGTTTCCTCTTGATAATTGATAAACTACCTCAATGTTTATGTTTTAGTAACTTTCATATCAAACAATACTGTTTAGCAATGAGTTTTACTGAACTAAATAACTCAGTTATCTATCCTTCACTAGTAATTACAACAGGTCACAGGTATATAAAATAAAGCCTACAGTATGCAAGGAAATATAGGAGAATGATTATTCTTTTTAATATCATGCTCTTCTTCATGTAGATGTTCAGAAATATTTATCTAACCAGAAAACTATAATTTGTCCATAATCTTCTTTTGCTCAGTAAATAAATTTAAAAGTCAGGATATGAATTTTACAATCCTCTTCTGGGCAAAGCTTTTCATTTCATACCTGAGGGCTTTGCCTACCAGTTCCAAATCAGCATGTGAGTTCAGAGACATTAGTGTTTGTGTACGTTCTTCAAAGTTATTGGGTGCCATAAGCAACGCCCTAAAGAATTCCAAGTTTTTGTAATACAGAAGTGGGTGATAGTTTTATATACTAACATGAGAAATAGTTGTTTGATGGAAAATATAGTCGCTTATGAAATTATTATTAGCATGCTTAAATGCATTTGCTTTGAATTTATTTTCTGTTAACTCCCTGTAAATAACAGAGACAACAGTTATAATGAAAGTTCTGAAAATTGAAACTGGAGGGAGAGAAAGTATATGGAATAATTTTTGATAACTTTGCATTAAATCAAACTAAGTCATTTATGATTCTGAATGTATTCTATTTCAGATCTTTGACTAGCTTAAATTAATTTACCACCAGCATTTTCCCCATTTGCTGCAAGTTCAGAGAGCACTTCTAGGCTCGTAACTGCCTCATGACTTCAAAAGTAAATTCAGTTTACTATTTTAATGAATAACTAGGAACCGAAATATAATGCTGGTACTGCTTGCATGCCTTGGTGTCCATCTTTTCATAAAAAAATCCTGCTGTCAGGAATTGCCTTCATATTCGACTTGTACACAATAGAGCATGCCATCAGTGCTCAGCAGCCCAGATGGAGCAGCAGGAGGCATTGTGTAAAATGTCTCACAGCAGATTACATTATTCTCTACATGGAGAACTGAGCAATCTGTCATGCCCCTTTAAGGTTTTTACTTAGCAGCTCTGTTGGCTAGTGCTTAACAGTGGCAGAAATGTTATTCCAGCTATTCTTTGGACAAAGGTTGCCAGCTGAGACCATATTTACAGCAACAGAGGGGACATGATTTTAGGGAGTCCTTTTGCACGCTTTCAGAAACAGACCTTCTCTTATTACTTCCTTTTTTAACTGTGTTTGGGGATCTAGCTCCAAATGCATTATTCATAAAATGGTTTATATGTGTGTGTTAAATCAAATGAAAAGCTTCCCAAGAGAGGAAAGTGTCCTAATAACACATACTTATTATGAGAAAGGACACTATTAAGGAAAAGTTACCATATCTACATCTTTTTAGCATTAGTCTGGGTACCTCAATACAAATGGGAAGGTTGAGAAAAGTCAAGAGAAAAAGTAGATGACTTTCGAATTTTAATAATTTTGTTGGTTGGGTGTCTTTGCAGCTCAGCTTTATGGAAGCTCCAGGTTTTCTCTTAATTGCAGCTGCAATCAGAAAGGTATACTTATTAACAGTTGTTCAGATGCCAAATGTACACGTGTGTAATGAAAGAGTACTAATCCACCTGAAATACATGGTTCGTAATCTGCACAAATAATTCAAATCTCTCATCTGTTTATCAGGAAAGTTTTGCTGAATAGCCTCAAATGAAATACACGTTATTTACAGGTAATAAAACCACTGTATAAAGTAAACCAATAAACTGTATTTTGTGAGATCATGAAGACTGTTGCTGTTGACAACAATTTAACAATAAACATCTTTGAACTATTGAAAACAATGCAATTCAGCCAGTAATTTTTGGATCCACCTGTAGTTGCTAGTTCACAGTGGAATTAACAGTCCACAGTTAGTTTTGCAGCTGGTAGAATAATTTAGAAAGCATGCACACTTTATTGAGAAATTTTTTGCACACATATATTTGAATTGTCAGTGCTACTTTGATCATGTGTTTTGCAAATACTATGTTAAACTGAACAGAATTTGATCTGTCAGATTTGAAAAATACCAGACCTTTTTTTTGTGTGACTTTTTTCTGTCAGATGATTTATTATATTTTTATTAAAAATATTAGGAGAACTTTTGTGAAATGAAAGTCATGTTATTTTTAAAATATGTCAAATATACATCTTTATATAATTATGTTTTAACTAGAAAAAAAAAGGAATTAAACATATAATCATCTGTATGACTCAAAACGTACAATATAGTCCTTGCAAGCCCACCTTTGAGTCTCTATCCTTTGAGAAGCAGCAAAGACCCTTAGAACAAAAGGTAAATATGGTTTTTTAGATACTCATTTCTTTTGTAGGCATGAGTCAGATATCCTAGATACAGTACTTTTACAAATACAGATATATTAGAAAACAAAGAGTCATCATCTCCAGTTCAAGATACATACACATTCTCCTCCAGCTTGCTACCTCTATGTGTCACAGTAATACAAAACATATTAGCATTATTAGTTCCCCCCTACAGAATCTGAACAAAGACAGAAACATTAAACTGGTAGTTTAAAATTTGCAGGAGTTTGCAGTAGAAAGCAAATTTTAATCCAAGTTGCCTTCACGGAGTGTTAGTACAGTAACCACTGGACAATCTTTCCTCTCTAAAAGCTCCAGTCTTACAATTTTAGTAACTTTCTCTTGCATGTGTTACTACACATCACATTTATAGTTTTCCAGCTTGTCTTTCCAAACACAGATTTAACAAGGAAAAAAAAGAGAAGGAAACATGCAGGGATAAAGGGACTTCAAAGCCTCATTCAAACAGTATGATTACTACAGAGACCAGCTTCAGGGCAGGTAAAACTGCTCTGGGGAAGGGATCTAAGGCGAAAAAGGCCGACGAAAAGCCTTTTTTGGTAACTTTCTGAAACTAAGAAAAGCCGTGGGCTTGTGCCGAGGGCTGTCAGGTGGTGGGCGGGCCGGGGTCAGCTGGTGGGTCAGCCTGGGCGGAGCCAGCTCCAGGGAATAAAAGGCCCCCGGGAGGAGAGGGACTAGTCCCTGCCAACACACTAACGAATGAAGGAAGGTGCTCCTGGACAGGGTAAGCTTCGTCCTTCTGGGTGGCTAGAGCCAGCGGAGAGCTCTTTTCAAGGACTTTCGAAGCTGGTAAAGGCGACTGCT
>VZRU01014309.1:0-14757 GCA_013398155.1 Pedionomus torquatus
GTGGTCAGGCGCTGGGGGAGGCTGCCCAGGGAAGGGGTGGTTTCACCGTCCCTGGAGGTCTTCGAAGGACAGGTTTCCCGGTGGGTTTGGTGGCGCTTGGTTGATGGTTGGACTCGATGATCGTAAAGGTCCCTCCCGACCGAGATGACTCTGTAATTCCGTGAGTTCAGGTGTGGAGCAGCAGCGCTCCCGCCTCCTGACGCTGCCCGCCCAGGCCTGGGCTGGTGCCCCCTCCTTGGCCTGGCAGGAGCAGCCGCGTCTCGCTTGCTTCTGCCCATGGGGCTGCTGGAGCAACCCATCCATTTTGGTTTTAACTCGCTTCTTCTCATATGGACTCAATAATTAAGTAGCTGAAGATCCAACCAAGGGTCATAAAAAACAAGGCAATGAAATACCATTTGCTGAGATTTTTGAAGAACCATCTTCCCTACTTACCAGTGCACAAACCAAATGCCACTCATTGAGTGTGACAGTAGACACGCAGTGGTGCTTCTTCCTGAGGGCCAAGGAGGACCTGGTATCATGAAGTCTTAATGTTCTTCATGCTGTTGAGCTGGGGTTTGTGATGGGTTTATTGCTTGTCAAGCTTCCTGCATATGTTTGTATCGCTGTTCCATTGTGCCGTCACCCTTTCAGGACACAAAAGTATCGCTGATGCATTCATTGTATGCCATCAAGGACAAAAAAGCAGAGTTTTGAGATATTTTTTTTTCCTGCTGGCAGGCAGAGTCTCAAAGATCTGCAGAGATTATGTAGCATAAAGGAATGGGGAGTCACATCCTCCACACTAAAAGTGCCAATTTAAAAGTCAAACAATAAACACGTTGAAGTGCATGTTACTGTGATCATAATTGTAATAGACTGACTGTGCATACAGCATTGTAATTTTACACTGCATACCCTTAATCACCAGTAGCCACAAAAAAAAATAAAACACATCACTGTACAGTTGTGTGGCAGGGGGAAGCTCAGAAGTAAATGTTTCCAGGCTGTTACTGTGAAGCTAGCCAATGTTAATATTTATATAAGACAGCAACGTGAAATGATGATTTGGCAGCAAATTGGACAGCAAAGAAATGTAAAACAAATAAACTGAGCATGTGAAATGGAGAATGAAGCAGAGAAATAAAGTATAGTGGGCATCTTTAAGAAACACCTGATTCTCAGGCCAAACCCTGACCTACTTAGAAAGTGCACGCAGTGCTGACCTGTATTGGTACTCTGTTTTCTAATACATCCCAGTATTTCAGCAGCTCAGAACGTGGGCACAGACACATCAGTCCTCTAAAAAGCCTAAGCTTAATAGGGGTAACAAAACCCATCAATATGTATCAAGCGAAGATTTTGGAATTTCTGGAAATAATACAAATCAAGAGTCTTTCTCATGAAAAGCAATATTTTCCTTTACTAATGTCATTCAAAAACACGTCCAGGAAGATGGATATTAATGGTAGGGCCTGCAAACTCCTGCAGAAACAATTACAGGTAGTGTAACAACTACTGAGAGACAACTGTTCAAGATAAAGTCATTATTCCATGTTTGTGCAAGAGAGCGTCAGTGCACGTAGCCACGCCAGAGTATGAGAATGAGCAATTACTTGCTCCTCAGTTTGCTGTTTCTTAGGTTGTCACATGGCTAGTTTTATCTTGAAGCTGCAGTTACCAGCTGCAGTGGTAACTTTATCCAAAGTGGCCAAATCAATCACACATGCGGTGGATTTCAGGAGGTGTCTGCAAATGAGAAAACCCTAATCACCGTGGTAAAGCAAACAGTGGAGTATTCCCGTAAGAGATGGGAGGGAGAGTGCCTGGCCTGATGCGTGACGTGGGGAGGAGACCTCACTTTGTTCAGGGTTGGATGAGGAAGTTTTCACTTGACACAGAAGAAAGTTGCCCAATGATGCAAGGACAAAGAATGAGGAAGCAGGTTGGTCTCAGGACTCTGCTGGGACATTCCCTTCACCAGCTTCAATTACTGCAACAAACTTGGATTTTTTGGAAAAGGCTGAAGTTGCAACCTTAAGTGTGGAAGGCAAAGCTGGCCTTTTAATAGTTACTTTCTCTGCTGCCACAAACAATGTTATTTTGCTGTTGTGACTTCTCTCAGAACAAGGTGTGTTTGTGAGTCAGTCTGCTGTGGGTGCTCCTTAAGCAGGTGGGGAATACCTACTCGGTCTGTTGCAAAAAAAGAAGCGTAAAACAGCTCCGTCTCCCTCTTGGTCTCATCTGCTCTTTGTCATCTTTTTCCAGCCACACCAAACTGAACTTGAATGCAGCGCAGCAAAAGCTCAGAAAAGCTGAAGACCACACACTGTAAGAGAATTACAAAACCGCTCTTAATAAGTATTCTTCCCAGAAACTTGCAGAGCTTTTATATGACAGTCTTATTAAATGCAGCTTAGAAACAAAAAAAACACAATGCCAACCTTGAATGTAAATGAGTAAATGAAGCAAGTTCAAAGCCCCGTTCCCCAAAAACTTCAGAAGCAAGCTGGTTTTTCACAGCAACACATCAACACCTGAAGAGACTCAGGGCCATAGCACTCTATTCTTGGCTTCCCACCATCAAGATGTGCCAATGTGCAATGTGGGGTGTAATAAGCAACACCTTGTAATAAGCAACCTGGGGTTCATATGCTTGGCCCCTGGATGGGATCTGACTGCCAAAAGCAGGCAAGACAGCAGTGCCATAGGGCCGGGGAGGGCTGAAGAACCAGTTTTAGAGGAGCAAGTAGCTCTGGAGATGCAGAAACAGGAGGACAAGAGGTGGGGACAGTGACAAAAAAGCAGTGGAAGGGCAGTGAGAAGTGAGCAGCCGGGAGCAATGAAGCTTGTTTTAAGCAAGGAGTGGGGTCAGTTGAACACATCAGCCATTCTCAGGTGTTTCTAATAATCTCTGACCCACTGCTGCTTCTCTGTGACCACGTACCTCCCTGCTCTCTCCCTGATGTACAGACACTGTCACATTCCGTCTTGCCCCACACTCTAGGTTGCACCCAGCCTACTACCCCCTCAGCAACCCAGCTGATCCTTCAAGCCATGGCCCACCCCCCAAAAAAAAAGCTTTCTACCCTAAACTCCACCAAAATTTGCCATAACCCCTGACAGACACAAGTTTGCCTCCACACCCAGGAAGCCCTGCTGGCTGCCCCTAGTCCTGTGCCCAGGGTCCAGCAAAGGCCTTAGAAACACAGTCACAAAAGCTGGGGCTGGCAGCACTGAACACCTCTGGCAGTCAGAGGTACCAGCCAGTATGTGAAGAGCACCAGGTTTGTGAATGCTAAACTCAGAGATGGGGACACCGAGGACTGAGGAGCACCACCTCTTTCTTTGCCACGCCCTGGACAAGTCAGACCTCTGTCTTCGGGTTATGTTTGAAGAAATGTTGGCTGATGATTAAAGTTTATGGTTAAAGCTGGAATCAGGCTTTTTAGGGTGAAAAGGGCTGAAAGTCTAGGATTATTCTTGAATAATGTGAGAGTTGCAGAGGTATGGTAAGATTCTGGTCATTCTGGGACAGGACTCCAAAGGCTCTTGAGCTAACCAAATCAAGTGGCTTCTCATGAAGTTTGGAGGGATGATGGATGTGCTTGACTTGAAGCTTGGGGTGAATTGTTGCCGTGGGTGGGCAATGGAGGCTAGAGAAGATGTCAGGAACGGGGATTAGAGCTTAGGACTGAGGAACTAGAACGATAGGAAGATGATACAGTCCCCTAGCCCTACAGCGCGTGCTCATGAATACAGTCAGGAACAGCTCACTGTTGTATGGGCCAGTAGTGGGGTTTGGGTCATGGGGCTAAGTACAGGTCACATTAGCCAAGGCCATCACTAGGCTTTGAGTGTGGGAATTTTTCCATGGTTCACCTTACTATTAGAAGTCAAAAAAAGCAGGGTGTTTGGAATTCATTTGACCCAGCACACCCTGTAGAATACATCTATAGGCACAGCATCTTCTGATCTCCCAAGAGAAAAACTTTGCCATCCTTCACCCACAAGTCTACTATTGTCTAGCTATCACCAGACCTTCGCAAGGTTCATGTTGAGCTGAGAGCTGGTATCAGCAGGGAAAATTGGTTTATATAGGTGGCTCTAAGACACTGGGCTATGATTACAGGTAAGGGCCTTAGCAAGCAACCCATTCTTATCAGGGACATGACTACCAGCACTCTGCTCAGCAACAGAGAAGACAGCACTCATTGTTGCACAATAAAAGCATCCACAGTCTATGCCTGGCCTCGTGCATCTCCTGAGGCACATGCCAGATGCTGTAGGTGGCATACAGGGAGGGGGGAAAAAGGGAAGCAGGGCAGGGAGGTTGCCAGAAGGGAGAAAAGGGAATTTTCTGGGACTTTTGTCATTTCTGGGTACTGGCCAAACTACATACATGTACATACAGATATGCCGACTTGTCTCTTGGGAGCAGAGGGAGAGCTCACACCCATCAGTCAGATGGTGGCTCTCATGGGGCAGAGCACAGCTGGTTGAACAAATACTGGAGATGACACTCAGCAAAGAAAGAGATGGCCCAGGAGCAATCAAAACGGGAGTATTAGGGAAAAAATAAAGCAAATCAGACATTAACAGACATTTCCAGAATAACATGAAAACAATCAGATAAGTTGCTGGGAAAACATGGGGGTAGAGTTAGTTTCCCACGTTCAGTCATTTCTTCACTGTATTTTTTGTATGTTTCAGAAAAGCACTTATTTTTTAAATTACTTATTTTCACATCAAGAGGCTTAAGGCTGCCAAAAAGCAAAGCTCTGGACTAAAAAGTGTTCCAGTTCCCTGCATGAAACTGCCCGAAGTATACCCAGAATTGGCAATATGATCTTTGCATCTGTGGAGAAAATACTGAGTCATGTTGTCAGCCCACACACATCTAACAAAAATAAAAGCAGCCCAACGATTCAAGATTCACCCACTCGTCATTTAAAGAAAACACAAGTCATTCAGTCATGCCTCATACCTCAGAGACCTTTAGAAAACACCCAGCACAGGGAACATTCACCCACGTCCTGCCTACGCACCGTTTCGAAACAGTGATGTCACCCGCGACTCATTCACTCGCGGGTCTGGATGGTGTTTGGTTCAGCATTCTCGGAGGAAGTAGCAGAGACTGAAAGGTTCCTGCCAAAAGCGTGGCGTGATAGCTGCAGCCTCAGCCCTCCTGTTAGCAACACCGAGGTGGTGTAACACAGTGTACCCAGCTTGCATCCCCAGAGGAGGCAGGAAAGTGCCCCGTGCTTCATTTCATAAAAAAGATCTGGCAAACTTAATCACAGAATGATAGGGATTGCTATCATTCTGTGAGGAAGAGACTGCTAGAGATCATCTAGTCCAGCCCCCTGCCAAAGCAGGTTCTCCTAGAGCAGACCACACAGGAACACGTCCAGGTGAGTTTTAAATGTCTCCAGAGACAGAGACTCTACCACCTCTCTGGGCAGCCTGTTCCAGTGCTCTGGTACCCTTAAAGGAAACAACTTCCTCCTCATGTTTAGATGGAACTCCTTATGTACAAGTTTATGCCCATTTCCTCTTGTCCTGTCACTGGACACCACTGGAAAAAGACTGGCCTCATCCTCCTGACACCCATCCTTTAAGCATTTATAAGCATTGACAAGATCTCCCCTCAGTCTTCTCTCCTCCAGACTGAGGAGACCCAAGTCTCTCAGCCTTTCCTCATCAGAGAGGTGTTCTAGTCCCCTAATCTTCACAGCCTTGTTGAGCTATAGGTTGTATAAGATGCTACTGTGCTCTTCCTTCAAGCATTAGCTCTCCCTGTGCTGCGCTCCACAGTCACTCAGCACACCTTAAGCATTTACACAATCATTGTGACTTGGGGAATTACCCAGGAAATCCTCCTCTTTTTACCTCTTCTCACAGTCCCCTGGCAAGAGAAAGGCAATCTCTCATCCAAGCTGCTAGCAATCTCTCATCCTCCTTCAGCACTAAAAGCTGCTTGAAGTATTAACAGCTGAACCTAGATCTCCGGCAGCCGGCCCAGCTCTTGACGGAGGGGGAGACGTCACCAAATGAAGGATGCCGGGTTACACAATCTCTGTGGTGCTGAAAGTAGTGCTGGAAACTTGTCAGGAGCCCAAAGGCCAGAGCTAATTTGTATTTTCTTTCACACAGCATGATTTTAATCAGAGCGAAAAGCACCCAGTTGTGTTTTATATACAGTATGTTATAAGCAGAGACAAGTTAACAGAGCATCGAGGGGGCAGGACGTGCTCGGAGGACAGCACAAAGAGGAACATTAGTCAGGGGAAAAGAACAGCAGGCAAGTCTCCTACAACCAATTTATCAGCATTTCCTTGATTCTTCAGGAAGGCTGCATGCTAAGAGGCAAAGAGGTGACTTCATCAAGATGCTGTGATTGCCTAATTCTCTTTAGAAGGAAAAAAAAAAAAATTTTTTAAAAAAAAAAAAAGAGACCTGCAAAAATCTTGAGGACAAGCTTATTTGATAAAGTTCTTCCCAGAGGTTTTGGATGTGTCACCAAGTAAAACATGGTGTCCAGGAAAGCCATGTCACTTGCAGGCAATATTTGACAGAAGTCAAGTCCAGGTGATCTCTAACATATGCTCCTCCAGCTTCAGCTGCAAACAGGTGTGTGCGAGTTCCTCTTTTCAACCAATTTTCTGCCTTGCTGAGAGCAGACAGCACAAAAGGCTGATACAGCCACCAAACACCACTGTTCCTACCTCTGGGTCCCTTCCAGCACTCTCTTTCCACACTACCATGGCTGGAGAGCTGGTCATCATTTGGACACCTCTCCCTGGCCAGAATCACAGCCATATCCCCTTCCTGGGATGCAGCAGGTACAACCTTACATGCTCAGAGAAGACTGAGGGAGGGATCTGATCAGCACCTATATATATTTAAAGGATGAATGTCAAGAGGATGGGGGACAGTCTTTTTTTCAGTGGTGCCCAGTGATAAGACAAGAGGAAATGGGCACAAACTTGTACATAAGAAGTTCCATCTAAACATGAGGAGGAAGTTGTTTATTTTAAGGGTGGCAGAGCACTGGAACAGGCTGCCCAGAGAGGTGGTGGAGTCTCTGTCTCTGGAGATGTTCAAAAGCCACCTGGACAAGTTCCTGGGCAACCTGTTCTAGGAGGACCTGCTTTGGCAGGGGCTTGGACTACATAACCTCCAGAGGTCTCTTCCAACCCCATATCATTCTGTGATTCTGTGCTGCCAACATGTGCCAGAGAGAGCACAGGGCACCAGGTTAACAGGAGAGTAAATATACCTTGACTTTTCTTGATTTGTTTGCTTTCTAGTCCCAGTAGGTTTACTGGAAACAGATGTGGGGTTTGCCACCTGGGGACTGCTGTCCTTAATTTCAGGCTTCCTCTCTTTGCCCATTGGGAATAAATGCTCTTCTACCCCTCAGTTCAGCATCATTCCTTGAAAGGTAGGAAAGAAAAGTGAAAAAAATCAATTGTCAGAACTTTACTTTGCTCTGGATCATGACTTAGATTCTTCAATGCCTAGTTCGGGAGGGGATGAGCTGCATGTTAGCAATATAAAAGACAAGCTCATCTGTGACTTCCTACATTCAGTCTGATAAACCCTACCATCAGAGTTTCATCCCATCCCTGCAGCTAACCTCTTTCCATGGTAGCCCCCAAAAGCAGCACCCTCTCTGCTTCCATCACTCCTCCGTGTGCTCCTTTGCCCCCCTTCCCCATGCACATTTGTGTCGTTTCCCTGCCCCCAACTCAACCAGACCATCAAGAAGCTCAGGCACCACCGATGCTCGATGCTCTGGGTAGGGGAAAAAGGAAGACAGTCAGCTGAATATGCAAACAATCATATTTGCACCCCATCGTGTACAAGCCAGGTCTTTGTCAGCGTGATGGAGTACGCTCCATCTTGTTTGTTTTCCTTCCCTGGTATTACCATCCACACCCTTTCCATACAAACATTATCAAATACTGTACCTGAATGAGCCTTTTCAAGACAGGGGCTGATCGCTGCCTGGCTAATATCTGTCCACCATCTGTCTATTTATCTTGCTCAAAAATCATAGCCGGTCATAAAAGATAGTATAAAATCTACAGCTGCCATCCAAAAAAAAAAAAAGCACCAAAAGGCTTTCCTGTCTTTGATTTCTGATGGCACTAAGGCATTGGGTGGAAGTGTTTCCAATCGCGCGAGCAGACCGGTGTGGATGCAGCCCATTGTGACTGGAGCCCAATTGCTTTTTACACTTCGAGGCAGCCTGTTGAGAAGCTGCCTGCCTGCCCGCCTTCTCCCCTGCCCAGCTTCACGCTGCTGAGGGACACACAGTATGTAGGTATCGGCTGGTCCCACCTCACATCACCCCAGACAGATGGACACCCTGGGTGGGAAGGACGTCGAAGCAAAGGTGCAAAGCGCTTCCAGGGCTCGGGGCAGCAATGGCAGCCACCCGAGCATCACCAGCAGGGCCTGGAGCCTAGCAGACAATAGCCCTCTCCCTGGCTCGCTCTCCCTCCCAGCCGCATCCATCGTTGTCCCCAAGACGGAGGAGTCTCATGAATCAAGTCAAACGCCTGGTGACAGGCTGGGGAAATCTATTAACATGCACCCGCTGCCGCACGTCGCCAGCCCCCGGCCCCCCGCGCCGCTCACCTGCCTGTCTCACCCCTTGGCAGGCAGCGCGGGAACAAAGGAGCAGGGGGGGACGGCAGCCACTGCCCCCCGAAACGGAGGGAGGCAGCGGCTGGAGACAAAGCTCATTCGCCGGCCGCCATGGGTGTGAGGAATGCTCCCGCTCGCCCTATTGTCTGGGGTCCTTTGTGCTCCTACACACACACAAACACACACACACACGGTCCCCCCCACCACACAGGCAGAAATGTTGGGAGCAGGACAGGAACGGCTTTGTTGAAGGAAGCCCCTCGCCTGCAGAAAGCCTCCCGCCCTTGCCCCACCATACGTGCCCATCTGGCACATGGGCCCAGACTCCTTCTGCCCCAGAGGGCAGGTAGGGTCCCTGCTGTGCCACCCCAAAGAGCCCAGCCCATTCCTGGAGTGTGAGCCAGAGGCTGTAGCGTAATGCGGACAGACTGACAGACACCGGGGGTTCGTTTCTCCATACCCACGAGGCACCTGACAGCCCCCTCCTGAGCACCCCCTGCTCTCTCCAGAGATCTGACCCTGCCTCACCCTGCAGGGCTGGCAAGCACTGCTGGGCAGCCTGAGGGAGCAGATCTGGCGACACAGGCTTCCATCTGCACTGAGCACCCACCACCACAACCACCACCATGTCCCTCCCAGCCTCAGGAGCAGCACGGACACCTCTGCCAAACCTCCGCTGCTTTGTCAAGTGGTTGCTGTGCCCCCCTGCTCCCCCGTACGAGGCGCATCTGTGGGGCTGGTGGCGGGACCCAGAGTCCCTTGTCTCAGGGCAGAGCTATGATTGCCAAGCTCTCCCGAGGGGTCGGTCCCCAGCTGCAGCACACCGCTCGGCTCTCCTCCCACCGCCACCACACTGCTGGCATCAGAGGGACCAGGACAGAGAGAAGAAAGGGAAACCCAGGTCCCCCCAGTGGGGGGGAGGGACTGCCCAAGAGACCCAATGCTTGCCAGCTCCATGGCAGCCACAACACGTGGGCTGGCTCCAGTGAGCAATCCTCAGAGAGGAACCACTCATCTGGATACGGCACACTGGATCGTGCAGTCCCTGCCCTGCTCGCCCTCAGCTGTCTCCCGCCTCCCAGAAGGCACTGCTCGCACAAGGGATCTTAACCACGCACAGAAACAGCCACAAAGTGGGTCTCATTCACACAATATGGCCAACAGGGCGTAAACAAAGAAATAAAGACAAGTTCCAAACCCAAGGGAAAAGCTTAGTCCTGAGAGATGGCACCTGGGGCCATGAAAGAGGCTTGATACGCGAATGCTCCACTTCTGGGATGGCAGTGCTGGGCACTCTGGCACAGAGAGCATCAGGGTCCAGGAACAAGCATGATGAACGACTTAACATACAAAGGCTGCCAAAGGAGCCTGAAGGGTGTCTGCAAGGCCAGGGATAGTAAGGAAGCAGCTGTATATGTATAAATAAAGAGCCCGTTTCTCAGCTTTGTGCTGGGAAAGGCAGTTTCTTACATTTTCTGGTACTAAGGAGTACACATTAAAGAAGGCGGCTCTATCAAAAGTTCAGTTTAGTTTCTTTTCCTGTTTTTTTCATTGTATTTGGTGTATTTAAAAAGTTCTAAGCAGTTGTTGCAAAAAAAAAAAAAAAAGCTCCTATGGCCAGCAACAAGGAGGTCTCCAAACAAGCTTTGTTCAGAAACAAGTTTTTGCTAAAGAAAGCCATAAAATTCCTACTTTAAAACAATGAGAAAAAAGTAGAAACAATGATATCTAAGCAAGCATCGCTTCCTTTTCTTGAGTTTTCTACTTCACAGTGAAGCTTCAGCAGCTCTTGTAAAGCATGCTCATCTTCTCCATGCCCCTTCCACAACACCTCCCTCCTTCCCAGGCCAAATGGGGACATGGCAGCTCTGTCCTCCAGGCCCTGAGTGTTCCCGCATAGTGGCATTTCAGCAGCCATCACAGCAGCTGGAGGGCCAGTTGCATCAGGCCGGAGTGAACTAAAGTGACTACGAGAGCTGTTTTGGCATTTGAGCTGGAAAGACTGCCTGAGTTAATGGAGCTGATGCAAAGGGAATGGGGTTTAGCGAGGTGCCTCTTGCTGAAAAGCAGGGAACTTCCCCAGGCAGCCTCCAGCTCAGAGCACTCAGGCCAGTTTGTAACTTCTTCATGCCAACAGTCAAAGTACAGCACATGTTTAGCTGCTGTTCTGGAACAGCAGGCTTGGAAAAGCACATCACACAGATTGCCCAGAGATGACACAGATGCCCAGAGAAAGCATCCCCTACCCCGTCTGCCCAGAGACCTCCACCACACCACTGTACATTTGGGTTCTGAGACCGTGATCATTCACCAGCCAGTGCCTGAGGAGACAGCTCTGCTCAGCTACTTCCCCATCTCCAACAGGCCACAGCTCCTTCCTCCTCTTGCCACAGAGCAGCTCTGCATCCCAGCAAAGCCTGAAATGGTCCCCAGGTTTAGGAAGAAGTTCTCCACCAAGGCGGCAGATTTATTGACTTTGTGGTGAGATGAGCTGGTTTGTCAGCATATGCGCTGCACATTTTAAGTGTCTCCCCTGCAGCTGGAATTTAACCCTAATCTAAATTATGCCTCCAGTACCCTAATTTAAAGAAATGTTCAATAGACTTTGTCACTTGGAAAATTAATTGATCTGCCACTAGACAAGCAAGGATGGCTAATGGATTCAGCATTGCTCCTCACCATCAGATGAGAGCAAAGGGGCTGCTTCTCATGGGAACAGGCAACAGTCATGTGCATGGGGACTTCTGTGGTTCCTGCAGCCAGTCTCATAGAATGGCTTAGGCTGGACGGGACCTTAAAGATCATTGAGTTTCACCCCACCAGCCATGGTCAGGGACACCTCCCACTAGACCGGGTCCCATACAGCCTGGTCTTGAACACCTCCAGGGATGAGGCATCCATAACTTCCCTGGGCAACCTCTTTCAGTGCCTCACCACCCTCACAGTGAAGAATTTCCTCCTGATATCTAATCTAAACCTCCCCTCTTCCAGTTTGAAGTCATTACTCTTTACCCTATCACTACACGCCCTTGTAAAAAGTCCCTCTCTAACTTTCTTGTAGGCCCCCTTCAGATACTGGAAGACCACTAGAAGGTCTCCCTGAAGCCAAGTCAAGCCATTAAACCCACACAAGCCAGGTGATTTCCAAAAGAAACTTGGAGATCCCTAGGGATAATTTTCTATCTGCAACCTCCTGTGCTGACCACTCCTCCTGGGGAGCTGTTCCTCTGGAGGCAGAAGAAGGGAGGGCAGCCCTGGCAGACATGAAGTTTGGTCATCCCACTGGTGGGCAAAAAGCCTACCTCACTGGAGCCAGTGAGGGTACATGCACAGGAGCTGCAAGAAAAGCACAGAGGAAAGGAGGTTCTTACTGCAGGTGATAGGACAAGAGGAAATAGTCTCAAGTTGCACCAGGGGAGCTTTAGATTGGATATCATGGAAAATTTCTTTACTAAAATGGCCATCAAGCATTGAAAGAGACCGCACAGGACAGTGGTTGAATCACCACCCCTGGAAATATTTAAAAGACTTGTAGTTGTAGTGCTGAGGGACGTGGTTTAGTGCTAGATTAACAGTTGGACTTGATGACCTTGAAGGCCTCTTCCAACCATAACAATTCTATTTTGACCAAAGCAGAGAAGACAGGGCCTCATCACTGATCAGACCTGGGACAGAAGCACTGATGGATGGAGCTGTGATGTAATGTAGCTGTGAAATGTAGCCTTTCAAAGGTATCACTGCAACACCAGAAAGAAAATCAAAGCAAGAGTCACTGAGCAGGTGGCATGCTTTGCATCCTGGCTGGCCTGGGATGGGCACTACTCACTCAAGCGTATGCCTGATGCAGTGATCAAGTTACCCAGCGAGAAGGTGTTACCCAGCAATTATAACTACCTCCCCACCAGAAGAGCAGCCAAAGCATCCTTTGCTGCCGACAGCTTTCCTGCAGGTGAAAGAGCCATACAGGTTTCATTCGCTTTGCAGCTGCTGCCCAGACCAGCAGAGATAACAGAGTTGGACCTGATACCCAGGGACAAGCCTACACTGGCTTAAAGGGCCACAGACAAGCATGCGTCCTCACCTGTCCAAACCTGTATATAGTTAGTATAGTACATAGTTACGTTGTTTAAAGTGGTTTTACTTACACACTTTATAATGAACAGTATCTGTGCACTATTCTTTTTAAGCATCTGGGCTCCCTGAAGGTCAGACTTAAGAACAACCCAGTAAAGTTACTGGAAGTGTTCCTCGTTTTTGAGCATTTTATTGGAGAGATCAGTGATTTGTCAACCACTTCTGGCACCGGTTGTGAAGACGCAACTATTACTTACTCTGACCCACAAAGGGCCACTGTTCTAGCCCTATTAGAAACAAGATGTTCATTGCTACTTGGATGGTAATAGTGCCTGTTGCTAGACCTGCAAGGACACATCATCTCTGGCCTTTTAGTCAAAGGCTGGCTCTGGAGGGAATGAAGTTTGCAGCTGATTTCTTTCTATGTATTATGAAAAGGGATCAGTAAAACTTCACCACGCTTCCAAGTGTACTTCTTCTCCGATGGGACAAAGCATCCTTTCTCCCTCGTGTTTGCAGAAGCAAATACGATTGGAGAAAGGAACAAAGTTCCACTTCTGCAGCCACTTACCAGAAGAAACGGTGCGTTTTGGTCATCGCAATCATTTGTTTTCCCTGCAAAGACATAATAACAAGGCCTTGTTTCTCTGTGACTGAGGAGGAGAGAAAGAGAAACCTTGGCCACAAAGAGGAACTCGGTCTCTGGGAAACAGGCAAAGAGGATGCTTCTGAACATTTCAGGAAACACTAAGGGAAAGATGGGGCAGCCAGAAGCTTTGATGGTTTTGATTTCTCCAAGATAGTGAACTGTCTGCTCTAATTAGAGGAGAAACAGCCTGTGAATCCCCTCTCCCAGAGGGGTTTCTCCTACAGCATTCAATACTGTAAAGGGCTGTAGAAGAGAGAACACTCTTGGCTAGATTAATTTACAAGGTAAAAGTTATTTTTTTCCCCCCAGGGGGAGTTAAACTAGACTATTGCCCCTGCTTCTCTGGGTTTGATAATGAGTGTTTGAAACTCTCCTAATTTCACAAGGAGGGCAGCAGCATCTCCTGCCCCAGAAGGATTGGCACTGCTGAGCCAAGGACCACCCCAGCAACAAGAACTGCCCAAGTGGTGGCTTTGTGGGAGAAGTTAAATACTTCAAATTCCCTTTTCAATCAAGGTACTTAAGCTTTGGATCTGTTTTTGTTAAAGCCTTCTTATTTTAATTGAGAAAGTCCTTGTTGAAATGCATTACCCTGCTACTTTGGTTACTATTAGCATGTGTCTGCTGAGATCACCAGCAAGCCTCCAAGATGCAGCAAGGCTGAACTCAGTAGTTCTCAAGGAGTGATAAAAAAAAAAAAAAAAAACAACTTTAAATGTATCATGGGAGAAATATTATACTCTCAGCAAATTGAGGGCCCAAAGCAACCCTGAAAAACTCAAGTTTTGGGCCGACAGGAACCTCACAAAGCACAGGAAGGGGAGTGCAAATCTTTGCCCTGGGGAGGAATACCAGCAGGCATCAGCACAGGCTGGAAACAGACTGGCTGAGTAGTCACCTGGCTGAAAAGGACCTGGGAGTTACAAGGATGCCAAATTGTATTTGAGTTATCAGTGTGCTCTCGTCGCAAGGACCACCAACTGCACAGCGGGCACTGCCAGGGGCAGGGCGGGCCACAGGTCAAGGGAAGGTGATGATTCAACACTGCACCTGTACTAGAGCTGGAATAGTGGACTTTATGAGTATTATGAGTCCCAGAGCACAGTTAGGGCTTCCTGGAAAATCTGTTCATTTTGGGAGAGAGCAAAAACAGAAGGAAACTCCCCCCAAAAAACAGAAGTGAGAATTTCCTTCCTGTTCTCATGTTTCTATAAATGGCCCTACATCACCACGTTTAGGATGTGTAGCCGAGAAAGCAAGTTTCTTTTTTAAAGTAGTTCCTTGTAGGAAAAAGTCTTGAAAAAGGGGAACCGAGCTCTGCGCTCTTCAGGGCGCAAGGCAACGTTGCCAGCAGCCTCCCTGCCAGTGGAACAGAACAAAAGGACAGAATGGGG
>VZRU01014309.1:14783-29698 GCA_013398155.1 Pedionomus torquatus
GGGAAATATCAAATTTCCAGCAACTTTCCTGCCCTTCTGCAGCCCTAGAGCATCACATCAGGATTCATTTGAGATGGCACTGGCCTAATAGGCGGTTTTGACAGGGGAAGATGGAGAAGATCAGATAAGAGACAGCACAGCTACACAGCACAGCAATGAGATCCTCTATCTCCTTTGGAGAAATTCATTGCCTTTAGCCACCAGGTGCCAGTCACCGATGGCAGCCCAATAGGTAAATGGGCACAGGAAGCTTTACCAGGAAGGAATTTTATCTGTCCAGAACAGGTCCCTGCCTCAGGCATCAAAAAGACCTCTCTAACAATCAAACACTGACACCACTTAAGGCCTAACCTGCTTGTGTACCTACCGCTTCTCTGCTCTTACAGGTGCTGTACTGCCCCGGGGGCTGGTTTTCACCACTGGAAATAGATAGAGCCATCTGCACTGGACATAACTGGTGTTCACCAAAGGGAACTGAGGCTCAAGCAGCACCAACAAGCACTTGCCCTGGCCAGGCTGACAATACAATAATACAGTTTAAAGCAGCAACATCGCTTGCTTAGTCCAAGGGGAACAGCTCTCGACCCAAAACTTTGAACGCTTCTGCACTGAGGCTATCTCAGTTGTTTGACTGCTGCTCATGGATTTTTATCCTCCCATCTCTTCTCAAATCCCATCCCCCCCCCGTCAGCCTGCTGTCCCTCCAGCAGAGGACAAGGTTTTTCTCTGGAGAACCTAAGTACTTCTCTACACAACCTCCCAGGCACGGGAGGTGATGGACAGCAAGATAGCCAAGCCTAATCCCCACATGCTGTGTGGTTTTTTTCATCCCTTTCCCTCCATTTTCCAGACTAAGTGGGAGACCTCAGCCTCCATCTGCAGCCCGGGATTATGATCTGAAGCATAATATTTATTTATGAGCAAATTATCACCGAGACTTCAATGCACTGTTGGCCTTTTAAGAAACTAAGTGTTTAGTATTTTTATTTCTTTCTGCTTTGCAGCTTATAGCTCCCATAAGTCAGGTGACAGGCTGTGGCACAGAAGGCTGATCTGATCTGTGGGAACATGGAAAGAGGCAGGAGAAGGGAGCACCAACTGTGGCCTTTAGCCAGGGGTCCCTTGCTTTTTGCTGCAAGCACCTCCCCGAGGCAGGCAGGATGCTGCCCACCAATGCTAACGCCATGCCAATGCTTTCTTCTCTGACCATGAGTGGAAAAAAAAAAAAATCCTTATTTCTTCTATGCCACACAACCTACTTGTAAAACTTGAAAACCACTCACAGGAGCGAGAGCAGTGATAAATCCATAAACGTTCACGATCTGTTCCATCAGAGCAGAAATTAGATCTACAGGGGGGAGGAACACAAGCAAAGTACTGACCCGCTGCACTGGTAAACCAACCCATGCATTTGAAACAATCAAATCTGACTCAACTTATTGCTGATCTAGAAACCTTACCTTGTAGCAAATGAGTGAAAGATTACTGCCATTGTTCAAAGACTACTTCCAAGTCAGAAACTTTGTGCTGAACTTCCAAGTCTGGAAAGTTGAAGACTGAATCCTCAAGGACTACTAATCATGCAGAGATGCACTGAAGACCATGCTATAAAGCATCCCAGCAAGCGACTCACGAGGGAAACCTCCTCCTTACTTCTCCATGCTTCCAAATATTGTTTTAAAAACCTGTCTTGTAGTCAACCTACTCCCCGTCAGGGAAACAGGACCCATATCCCTTTCTTTCCCGTGGTCCTTGCCTGCCTATCTTGTACACTTGGACTCAAAATACTTCAGGGCAGACACTTTCCTGCATGCACATGTGTGCGTGCTTAACCCCTTGCCAAGCAGACCACCATCTTCACAAAGGCTTGAGGGCTCAAAAGACAAATAAAATATAACATCCCAAGGACTCTCTTGGATTGGGGGTTGCGGGGTTATTAACGGACAGTGGTTTTATTGCAAACTGTACTGCTTTGTTCATTGATAAGAACCTGTCTTTCTCCCTACACATTCAATGTTAGGTTCCTAAGGGAGATGTTGGTACAAGTACTTGATCTTCCACTGCTAGAAGGATGGGAGCGCAGGCAGCTTACTGCTGTTTCAAGGGAAAGTCTGTGCAGAACAGGGCGAGAGGGCTTCTGCAAGGATGAGCCCTGACGTTCCTTCCACTGGATCACAGAAGCCCAGCAGGTGACAGAAGTTCACGTAGCAGCCCTCCCTTCAATACTTTCACAGCCCCAGTCCTACCTTTGGCATTTCCAATGCAGATGAAACCACCACCAAGCATCTGAAGTCCCACGAACATTCTGCCTACCAAGGCAAAAGGTGATGCCAATCGTTGTCCTACTTTTGAAAGGTTCCCTGCAGCCAAGCCTCCACCACTGGTCCTCCACTCAGCTGGGGAGATTTCACCTGCTACAAAATGCTGCATAAGCGGCAGGTGGTGTTGCCGTCCTCAGCAGACACCTGCTTTCTTGGTGGGCACCAGCAGCTCCAGACTGCACACCCAGACTGCTGTGACCGCTGTAAGAGTGCTGCTGACTGGTTAGCCAAGTGCCAACAGGCACAACAAGGGGTGGGGTGGACAGTATCTCATTTTATACACATTTTACCAACGGGTGATGCACCTGAGAGTGCCAACCCATCCCGTGACCTGCAAGCAGGATTGTATGAAAGGTAAAGGGAGGAAGTTAATTGAGTGTGGATAAATTAACATAAGAATGGAACTGGAAAGAGTCTGGTGGTGGCCCTGGACAGAATCTGTGGTTCACTCAACAGCCCCAGCCCCACATTGGGCACCCAGCCCTGACATCCAGGTTGGTCCCTTGGCTTGACCACCGGGACTATTCGCCCCTATAAGCCATTCTGTGATGGGGGAAATAGTCTGGCTTCCAACTGATGCTGAGGGAATGGAGGGGCATGTGGTCCAAAGCACAGCCTCAGGAAGCGCCTGGCAATCTCTTGCTCATGAGGAGCACACTGGATTTGGGAAGGACAGAGACAACAGCAGTTTCTGTCCTCTCCAAGAGTTCACAGCACAGTCTGCAGACCACACTGAATTTCTGGACAGGAAAGGGGGAGGCAGGAGCCAGGCTCAGTGGTGGATGCCAAAGGGCATAGCTCCTTCCCAGGGCTCTTAAGCCATCATCCTTATGAAGACAACAGTTGCCGTTTCTCCTGTTTGGTGGTGCCTGAAAGAAGGACATGGAGACACCCTTGGGAAGCCAAATGCAGAGGCCTCTCTTGGAGTGTTCTGCATTGCTGGCGCCACCAGTCAGCACCAGAAAGGAGAAATGGGTCTGTGCCCTGAACTCGCATCAAGGTGACAGCCAGGGAGAAACCCTCCGACAGGTTGCCCCATGTAAAGCAGTACTAACAAGCAGCTAACCACACCGAGGTGACAGAGATCTGATCACTGACATTAAACCACACAAAGCCGTTCCAATAAAACGCAGATTAGATGATAAGCAGCGGGCAGTAACAGCAGGAGGAGATTCAGCCACCCATCTGTCTGTCCATCCATGGTCTGGGTGCCCACAGTCTGGGGCAGGACCCATCACGACAATTGGAGCTAGGCTGTAACATGAAGGACTCCAGCCGCAGAAGCGCAGGCGAGACAGAGCCCTGCCACAGGCTCAGCCCCATGCCTGGGGCTGTCACTGGAAGTAACAGGATTAGCAGAAAGAAGAGAAAGCTTCCAGGCTTGTAAGGAATAAACAAAGTGCGTTAAGTTCAGGCCGTGCTTTTAAGTGAGTTTTGAGAATTAGAGGATCTGTTCAACAAAAATGAGAATAAAGTCTTTAAAAAAAAAAAAAAAAAAAAAAGAAAGAAAAGAAGGAAAAGAGTAGAAAGAACCCACTCAGCTCTCCCCAAGGAAAACATGTGCTGCATAGAGCAATTCACAAACACAGACACCAGTCTCGTCCTCCCAAAACCCGGTTGTAAAGCTAACAACTGTTGCGCTATTAAAGTGTCAGATAAGCCAGACAAAAGCACCAGTGAGACTCCTGGAGCTTCAGTGCACTCTGGGATCGCTTGGACACATCAGGTTTTACCCTGAACGTTTCAAGATTTTTGAAGGCTAAGGCCAGAGGTAAACATTACCAGGAGTAGCTCTGTCCTCCTCCAGGAACTACCATGGATCTATTTTGAGAGAAGGACAACGGTACCCATTTCAGAAAGCCACCAACTCTCCTGCAAAAGCCTTCAGGGAAACACAAAATTCACTGCACACCTTTGAAAATCGTACAACTGCTCTCAGCCCTGAAAACGTGCAGCTTGTTTCCAATCTAATGTTTTCCCCATTTTTCCCGTTTTGCCCATTTTGTGCTGTGGCTGCTCCTCCAGGGCAGGAGAGCTGCCAGACCTCTTGCCCCAAGGTGGGTGCTGGCACCCTGGAGCTCCTCACTATCCATGTCCACCTCTCCCCACCACCGAGCAGAGGGGCACATTAGGACAAAAGAAAAAAAGAAAAGAAAAGAGAAGTGAACTAAAGCCAATTAAAAGCAGAGGGAAAATGTGGGGAGGCAGGATGTCATTACCAGAGCTGGAATTTGGCCTGGGTGCCATGGAGATGAAACACGGCAGATGGTTAAGGTGTACACGGGAAGCACACGCGCAGCACCTGACTATAGATTTAAGACCAATTAATACAACAAAAGAGAAAAACTTGACAAGGAAGCCAGAGACCTACAAAATGAATAAGTGAACCATGAAAAGGGGAGGCTCTCCCATTAAAAAAAAAAAAAAAAAAGCAGCAGCAGAGTGTACAATACCTACAGAGCCGTGAATAAACTGAAGTTGGAACAGATGGAGAGAGAAACAGAGAGAAACAAACCACCGTGTGTATTAGTTGGCTACCAAGTTACCAAGTGAAAGAGCTGACATGGGGAAAGAGCTTCCTCCCAATTCAGGATGGGAACAATAGGCTCTGGTTCTGCAGCACCCCTTTCCCAAGGTGCTCAACGTCCTTCGTATGGCTTAATTTAAGGCTCACAAGCTGCAGCACTCTCAGATACAAGATCCTAACAAACAACAGGGAAAACATATTCTTTTCAATAATGAACCGTGTGTCTCTAATTAGAAGAGCCTGGACATTATGCAGCAGAGACAGGAGCTTCCCCAGCAGCCCATCACATGAGAACAGACTGTGTCCAAAACTGGATGAGGGAACGACAAACAAGGGCTTTCCAGTGGCTGGTGACTGCCCTGAGGTGGCCACGGTCACAGGCCGCTGGGTAAGCATTCAGTGAAGCCCAGCACTACCTCAGAGGCACACAGGGGACCCTTATCTTTGCAGGCGAGAGTGGCTTTGCACACAAATGTTTCCATTGAATTTTATCTGATCACCTGTGAACCGAAGCCCTGGCCAGCTCAGAGATGAGCCAGCAAGCAAGGAGAAGCCAATGTGCTGTGGGAATGGGAGCAGGGAGAGGTTAGCGTGGTGCAATTAAGTACAATGACAGAAACTCCTGGCTACAAGGGCATTTAAAATCACAGCCATGAAGAAGAGGAGCATCCTGAGGAGCACCGGGTGCCGGCTTCCCAAGAGCCACCCTTGGCCTGAGCCAAGGTCAGTGGTGGGCACTGGGGCAGGCTGAACCCAGGCGGCAGCAGCCCCCCGGCACCCACAACTGCAGCCCCCTCCTCGGGCCAGGCTGGCAGGAACCAGGGTGCAGCTTCCCCTCTGGGTCTGCAAACACAAGGCTGTCCCGCCACTGTATCTGCTATGTAAATCCCAAAGATAAACAAGCCCAGCTCTGCAGACAACATTTATCACCCACTTTAAAGGCAGGCAGCTGCGGGGCTTAAGCCCCCTGAGAGGCACCCCCCACCCACAGCAAGCTCAGTCTGGAAGCGACAAGCTTTTCACGGCGTTAAGTCACTCCTTGAAGCTGGCCGGCGAAAACTTTACCGACTTCAAAGCAAGAGGGCTTGTTGCAGAGCCCTGTGGTCCTGGAAAACCCCATCCCCAGAAGCCCTTCCTTTTGTCTGCACCCTGGGCCAGCCCTGAAGCATCACTGGTCTGCACAGATGCAGAAGTGCTGGTGCATCCACTCCTTACAGCACGTTCCCCATCACTATAATGATTTTATAAAAGAATGCTGGCAGAGAGGCAGCACCTGCAACAGGCCCAAGCTATAAAAAACCTTCCCCCACCCACCTCTACCCCCACCTGATTCCCTCTGTGGCTTTAAGCAAATCGCATAACTTTTCCTCTTCAGTTTCTGCACCTGGGAGACAGTAATATTTACCTACCCCAGAAGGACATTGAGAGGATTAGTTAATGTTTGCCCAGCATTTTAAAGGATAAAATAGTCTGTATTAATTCCTAGTTGCTGAGAAGACTGATGTGTGACTCTCGCTGGCTCCAACAGAAGATTTTTGCTCGAGTTGGGCTTCACCACTTCAGAAAAGTAGAAGTGAGATGGTGGGATATTAACATTTCAGAAAGCACCTGCAGCACGTGCTGTAAAACCCCTTCTCTTCTGACCGTCGCCAGCCTCCTGCTACTCCGCAGAGTTGCACCTGCATCTGTTAAACATTAAAGCAGCCAAACTCAACACAGGGCTCCGGGGCTTTGCCAGCAGCACTGGGTAACCCCCTTGGAGGGAGTCCCGCTGCAGGTGGGGAGCTGGCTTCACCTGCGAGATGTCCTCTCATTGACGAAAAACAGCCATTGCAGCTTCTGCTCAGATTTGTCAGAGTTGCCTGGCTCTTAGTAGAAAAACTGGAGCTGATGCAGGTTTCTTGCCCTGATGGCTGTGAGCATTTGGTGGGGCCCAAGGGCAGCACTGTGTCTGTCAGTGGACGTTCCAAGGGGATGCACCGGGTGGGCAGGCATCCTCTATACTTGGCCCTGCCGCTGCTGCTGTTGTAGAATCATAGAATGGTTAGAGTTGGAAATGACCTTGAAGATCATCGTGTTCCAACCCCCCTGCCATGGGCAGGGACACCTCCCACTAGACCAGGTTGCTCAAAGCCTTATCAAGCCTGGCCTTAAATACTTCCAGGGATGGGGCATCCACAACTTCCCTGGGAAACCTGTTCCAGTGCCTCACCACCCTCACAGGAAAGGTTTTTTTCCCTAATATCCAATCTAAATCTCCCCTCTTCCAGTTTAAAACCATTACCCCTTGTCCTATCCCTACACTTCCTGACAAAGAGTCCCTCTCCTGTAGGCTCCCTTCAGATACTGGAAGGCTGCTAGAAGGTCTCCCCAGAGCCTCTCTTCTCCAGGCTGAACAGCCCCAGCTCTCTCAGCCTGTCTTCGTAGGAGAGGTGCNTGCAGCTAGGTACGGGGCAGGAAGAAAAAGCGATTGCGAAGAACCCAGCTCCAGCAGAGCACCTGGCAGCCTCAGCATGCTTAACAACCCAGGACACCCCCACCCTAACCCTAAAAATACATCACTGCACATCCCACAAATCAAACCACCCCACCGCTCAGGCCCTTTGCGTTCCCAGCGTGGCACCAGTGCCATGCCAGCACCGTTGTTCCCTCCCTGTGCACTGGGCACTTTGTTTTGGAGGGCAAGGGCAGCGAAGCGCCACCTCTGCATGGCGTGGCACCCCCAGGCTCATTTCCCTCGGCCGTTTCCCACTGCAGCTCGCCCCAGCGCATGTATCCTGTGGGATACCTTGTGTATCATCCCCTGCTCCCATCCTCTTCTCAATGGGAACAGGTGGGAAATGCCAGCAGCCCATGTGGGCTCCCAGGGCAGAATAAGCAGAGGAAATTGCCCTTCTTTGGCCTGCAGCATCTACAATTTGCTGGTGGACGTGAGCTGCACCGGGCTGGGCTGTGGGCTTAGCAGGTGTTGAGCTCCCACCTCCAGCAAACACTGGCCAGGGCGGATGCCCCTTGGTACGTTCATCCCCAAAAGCAACATGGCAGGGCTGAGCCCTGCGGCAGTGAGGAGGAGGGATGGGGGGCTCACGGAGCTGGTTAACTGCTGGTTTACTGCCTGTCGGCAGAAATATATGGCTGTACAATAAGGGAAGGACTGGAGGAAGGTGTTTGAAAATCAGGCTAACCCACCCCTAGGCCCATGAAAGAAAAATGCCACCAAAGCAGCCCCCCAACTGGCCCCACAGTTTCAAGGAGGGGGATGTGGTTTTGAAGCCTGAGAACAATGGGGTGACCCTCCCCTCCTTTCTTCTGGCAAAGGTAAAAGACCTCCCTGCGGAGGTGTCCACGCCAGGAAAGCCACTGAATGGGAAGCCCCAGGCCAATAAAGCATCCCCTTTGTGCCTGCAAACAGGCGCTTCCCAACCTCCATCCCTCCTGCCTGCTTGGCAGCACTGACAAATCTCAGCCCTCAGCAGCAGGTCACCGTGCAAATCCCTGCCCGGAGGCACCGGCACGACCATCCCGGTGCGGAGGGCTGCCCGCCACCACCCACACACGGTGGGGCAGCTCGGAGGGCTCAGTTTTTCCTTTCCAGAGAAGCCCCTCTCCCCGCATCACTCCCTGCTTTCTCCCCGCTTGCCCCACTTCCAGGACGGCAGGCGGAGGCCGAGGCGCCACAAACAGCCGCTGAGCAGAATCGGAAGCCCAGACCAGAAACATGACTAATTCCGAACACATCGCAGCCCACGAGTCGTTCTGTTTGTGAGCCTAAATCGCTCCCCGCCGCTTTCATAACCAGCTTGTGTTTCAAGGGTGAGTAAGCAGAGGGTGGCAGACGCGACTTGCTTGATTCCCAGAGCTTTGAAGCTGTACCAGTTGGCTGGGGTTTGCTGACTGCACCACCCGGTTGCAGCGGCACGTTTCGAAGAACTCAGCGATGATGCACAGGTAGCCGGAGCGAGCCGAGCTCAGCAATATTCACTCCATTGCCGGTATCTGGCGGTGACTCATTTGTTGCCCGCCCTCGATTTATTCATTGTTTTCATCCCCTCGGTTTATTTCGATATTCTTGATGATTTCCAAGAAGGCCCCTTTGGCAGACGGAGGTCAAGGGCAAGGAAAAGAGCTTCAAGCTGTAAATGAAGCCCCTTTCTGTTAAACCAGGGGTGCCCGAGTTAAAGCGGGTTTTGTGATGAATACCCTTGGAGAGTAAACAGCGTCGCTCACAGAGAGAGGAAGATGGAAAAAACGAGCTACAACGGCGAGAGCGTTTCATGTATTCGTACGTGTGCATTTACTCATACATATGCAAAGGGATAAACACAGAAACACGCATCTATTACAGGAGAAAGTGAAACTTCCTGCGTTTTTGCATGATTCATGTAAACCAGCTAATTTTATAAGTATTTTTTATATTTAAAAATACAGCCCTCGCGCACATTCTTGAGAGAGAATGGCACATTTTGTTTCCATCCCAGGTTAAACTGCTGGGATGCAGCTGGTTAATCCGGCATGTTTTTTCCTGCTGCTCCAGACTTCCACGCTTCTCATCTGTATTTCTACATTTAACCACTTCCAGTCTGAACGGCCGAAGATCAAGAAGGCTGGAGCAGCACAGTTTGAACCCATTTACACTGATTCCTTCAAATTCTAGTTTTAATTCCAGTGCCAAACGTTCAGATAAATCACTCTTTCCCCTTGAAAGAGGCTGATTGCGTTTATGGCTCGTTCCAGAGTCCAAGGGCTGAGATGAAAGGCCGAGGACAGAGTGGGGCAATGCCCCACATTCGGTGCTGTGGAGAGCAAGGGAGGGCTCTGGCAGCCGGGAGAGGAACTGCCAGATTTGGTTCCCAGCAGCACGCAAACCTCTTGGGTAACCTCAGATGTGTCATTCAGCCTCCCGCTGACTCAGTTCCTTATTCGTACTGTGGAAATAACACCACTTCTTTATTTCGTAGGAGTTTTGGGCAGATAAATATCTTTTAATTGGGTATCGGAATCCACTCGAGAAGCGTAACTAAAATAGAAGTCGGTTATGATCTAAAGAAATGACACAAGCGAGGGCTGGGAGAAAGGAATGAGACGCACAATGCAAAGGCAGGGAGCCCTCTGAAGCGAGCTGATCTCCTGTATCACCTCAGGATAGTTCAGAGCAAAAGCCTTGACTCCCCGTATGGCACAGAAAATTCCAAGGACCAGTTTCCTCTGAAAGTTGAGGAGCACTTTGTAAATGGAGTTTCCCCTCTCTCCCTGCCGCACTCCTCAGGGCTTGGCCATGAGCTGAAGCATGGGAGAGATGCAGATCCTGGGTTAGGCTCCCAGCTGGGCTCCTTGAGAGATCCTTGGGTCCTTTCAGAGGCTTCCCAGTGCCTTCAGCTCTTGGTTATGAGGGACGGGCCACCCAGCTCCCCCATCCCCACCAGGAGCTGCTCAGTCACCCAGGGAGGGAGCTGAAACATGGCACCTCTCCCCACAAATCTGCTGCACCCTCTGTCCACCTGCAGCATCCCTGTCCTGCAGAGGCAGGGGAGCCCATCTGAGTTCCCCCTGAACGGGCATTTGAAACCCTGGGCAGTGCCAGACCTTCAAAACAACACCATGTTTTGCTGTGTCAGATGTTTGTGTGACCCAGATTCTTCTGCCTATCTGGGAAGAGGGTGGCAAGGTCAGACAGCTCTGTGTCTGACAGCCAGGGTGAGAGGAGCAGGGCTACTAGGGCCAGCGTGCCTCACTGCTTCGTGCTCTGCGTCACCACCCCATCACGCAGACGTGGTAACTACCACAGAGGGACACGCGTGGCTGGATGAGAGGTTAAGACAAGCGACCTCACAGCCCAGGCCATGGCACAAATGTTTTGCTCCAGGCGCGACACGGCTGACCACAACCCCTCTCCATCCTCGACACATTTTGGTGGGTGAGCCAGGGGAGGTAACAGTACTTCTCTTTTCTCACAGAAGAAAAAGCTGCCGAAGACACTGATTCCCATGGCAACAAAGGCAGAGGAGAGGTGTCCCAAGATGTGATTTGCTGTCACCATACCCACCTTGCGGCAGATAAGGACAAGCGATAGCTCTGAAAGGAACTGTTTCCATGGGACCCTTCCCAGCGAGCGCAGGAGACGACAGCCTAGCCGCCTGCTGCGGCTTCCAGTGTCAAACAGGTCTGACTGGCGGGGAGCAGCAGAGGCAGCCTGCCTCCCTCTCACCCCTTCATCCCTCTTGCGAGGAGCAGTGCCCCCCCTGCTCCCCTCGAAGCCTGCCCAGCCCCAACCAGCCACGCTGCTGCTCGCTAATCCACTTACCCAGGCAATTACACTGGGCCGGCAGCCCACAGAGTGCCACGCTCAACTTTGCAGTGAAACATCACCCTGCCTATTTTTTTTTAACCCATGGGTGGGTTAAACTATGTTGAAAGCTCCTTACAGACATATGTTGATGCTTTAGGAGTGCGTGCGATGTTAAGTGCATTTCCTTCCCACACTTTGATTTATCATGATTCTCCCCCTCTCGCCCCTGCCCCTTCCCTTCCCTGGGGAAAGTTGGTGAAATTTATGCAGGAACAAAGTCACCTTGAGCTTTAATCCACACCCTTAGCAGGAGGAAGACGTCTGTCGGCAATCGCATCCACCCACTCTGCGACTGCATTACAATGCTCACTTTGTTAGCACAGAAAAATACCGGCTCCTTTTCTAGTCCTGGAGACGAGCTACCACAAAGGCAGGAGCAAAGAAAACGGACTGGGGACAGAAGAGGGAAGAATCCGGTCCTGCACGTTGGAGACAGAATGGGTAACCTGAGGTGAAACAGTGGAAGAGGGGAAAAAAAGAGCATATCTGTCAAACGAAGACCTTGACTTATGACAAACCCCTTAAAGCAATTCCCTGCACCTTTCTTAAGAAGGGAAGGCAGGTGAGAAAGCTGCAGTCAGCAAAAATGCAGAAGACAGACAGAAATCCCCATCCAACTGACAGCAAAACAGCAGGCAAAGCAAATGGCAAAGTACAGCAACCTGGATTTCGCCATCTGGGAGCAAAGGCCAGAGTCCCTCAGAACCAGGGTGGCTTGGGCCATGGCTCCAGGTTCCCTTAGTACCCTCCTTCTCCTCCACCCCCCCCATCAGGGAAACCAGCCCTGATGCTGCCTGAGCACACAGGGCCAAAACAGCGTTTGAAAAAGGGCCCGGGAGCTCCAGAAGACCAGCAGGGCATCGCAGGTGTGCACAGAAACAAAGCTCAGCGGTGAAAAGGCACCTCCAGCAGAGACCCTGCCAGCCCCGCACGCTTGCTCACCTGGGTTTTTGGAGGTGAGCACTAATTCAGAAATCACTCATGCTGCCACAGCGCTGCCGCACGCCTCCTGTTGCAGGCAGGGCTCCCACCGTCACATCTCTCCCGGCGTTAACAGCTCCTTCGCCTGCAACAGCAGGAACCTCAGCCGCCTGTTGCCATCTGTCCTACTTGTTGCCACGCCGGGATAAGCAGTCCTGGGATGAACTTGCTTCTGATCGGCAGAAGCAAAGCATTAATATCCCCAGAAGGATGCAAGGGTTACAGCAAAGGGCGAGGAGGATGAAGGAGAGGTGAACAGATAGCGCAGCCCACCCTGATGAAACCGCCGCTCAGATACTCCCGTCCTTCTGGCTGAAGAGCGCAGTCGGCTGTTCCCCAATTGCTTTGATATCTTTGGCACTCGTGCCAGCTTTTGTCAGCTCAATGTTGCTTTTCTCTGCCAGGCACCCCAGAGCAGAGGAGTTTTTTGGAAACTGGTCCCACCCAACAAACAGGGGAAAAGAGCAAGGATGTAGGTCACCGGGTGTAGAAGTTTTCTGAGCTACTGGTTGGACTCCAGGGGCCCAGAGAAGTCAACCCATCCTGAATCCCCAATACTTTTCTTACCACACTATAAGGAAGGAAGACTGAAATAGCAAATCTGCATAATCTTATTCTCACCTGCTGTTGTTGTGCTGATACATTCTGGATTATATTGTCACTTACGTGGTCCATAAGGACAAGAGGTGGCGGTGTACGGATTTCCTACCCTTGGCCAGAGAGCCAGAAGATCAAGGGACACAGACTTTACCAATTTACCTTGAGGTCCACCAACTTCACCGGCTGCGGTAGAGCCATTCTGAAACAAAACAGGTTGACCCCAAACCATTCACCTGAGCTTCTGTAATCTCGGTAAAAATCTGCCTTTTCCTGGCAGTAATCCTAAACCTAACAAGAGAGCCACAACGTTCCAAAGAATACATTTAGACTTGCCCACTGTGTCTGGTTTTCACAGACACCTGCACTCTGTCGCAGAGGTGGCCAAAGGAGACATTCCAGGAAAACCTCCGAGGATCCAGCTGTACACAGACACCATCACCCGCACAGGAGAACCAAAGGGAACGTTCACAGCAATTGCTTAAAGTCTTTTTCTTTGCATCACTGTAGATATTCAGCCAAGGAACCGTCATTTAAGAAAAGCTTTTATAGAAGCCTGTAGGTAATGCACACCCCACAGATCCAGTCCCACAGAACGGTCTAAGAGCTTGTATCTACAGCCTTCCAAGAAGGGTAGGCCGTTTACTAAAAGGATTAGACAGGGCTTGACAAAGATGTAGGAAGGTGGCCATGCTGTGCCTTAGAAAAGTTTTGCAATACAGAACCCAAAACATCCCTGTAGGCACTTTCAATTAGAAAAGAAGCCAGGGGAGGAGGGGGGAAGGAGGGGTTTGCAAAGAGGTTTGACAGAGCACTTTGGCCACCCCTGGATAGAGGACAAACTGACACAAGAGTAATTGATCAGTGGTGTGCCTGAGACATCCCAGAACAACTACTGGTGAGATTTGGGGAATTATCTCCAAACAGATACTTTGTCCTTTTATCTCAGAGAGAAAAAAACGACAATCCTTAAAACACGCTGCTGCTTCTCCCCGCCCCCTTTCCTGCAGAAGGGAAAGGACAAGCAGCTCCCTCGCTCTCTAAGGCAGCCCAGCACTTCTAGGAGAAGCCCAGTTTTTCCTCCTTTGCAGAGCACTGTGATAGCTGTCACCAGGCAGACTTGTCACCAGGCCACCAGGTTGCAGACCTCCAAGAAAACCGGGACGCAGCAGCAGCAGCAGCGCTGCTCACGGGGCATTTTTTGCAAGGACCTTCCTCCACTGAGAAAATTACTGTGAGGCTGAGACACACCCACCTTCTCTTTCATCACCGATTTGGTCAGACAGGCTGTCACATCCTGGGCTACAGCCAAATGTCCAGAGATCCATTCCTAATGCACTTCCTTTGCCCTCTGAAGTAATTCCAGCATTTCCACTTGCCCTAACGTTCAGCCCTTCTCCTTAGAGTACTTGCAGAGTAGACTGGAAAGTTCTTCATGAGGTGGGGGGGAGAGGGGGGATGCAGGAAGTGACAGAAAAGAGGTAAAAATAGGAATTGTGACTTTTCTGGAAGAACAGCATCATAGCACCACCAAGCCAGTTGGAGTTGAGGGACCAGAACCTGCAGGCATGGGGCTTTCTCCACCAATCTAGCCTCGCGCTCAACTGAGTTTACGGTAAACTGTAACCCACAAAGTTCCCCACGGTGTCTCTTTAGAAACAGCTAAGCTCTACCTGTGGGTTTGCCTTTACAGAAACAAGCCGCAGGAGAGAAGTCACAGCGGGGCCAGCAGCCACACGGCACGTTTGATTTCAAGGGGAGAACACCTGACCTCTACAGGCAGATCAACAAGTGAATAAAACCAAAGCCTGTGTTTTAGCTCCTCTATTTAAGCCCGTTAATGACACCGTGACAGGAACCTCTGTTACTGGGCTCTCGCAACGCTTCTCGTGAGGCCGACAAGGAAGAGTGTCAAACCACAGCACGCAGCAACGTGGTCCCTTTGTAGGTTGGAATGAGGGTTTGGTTTTTTGGTCTCCACAGCAGTTGAGTGAAAAGCAGCAGTTAGAGGCAGGCAAGGAGGCTGCAGAGACGCACGCTCAGCAGAACCCTGCTGAGAAGAATGGGATAAAGTACACAGGAGAGTTAGCCCAGAGATCAAGTCAAAATAAGTTTATTCATGTGACAGTTTGGACATGATCAG
>VZRU01014309.1:30464-54760 GCA_013398155.1 Pedionomus torquatus
ACTGCCGCCGCTCTGGGCGGCTTGTGTTTGCAGAGCTCACAACCCGTCTGACACTTCTCAAGAAGGGACAGAAATGTTTACAGGAAACCATTTGTCACCCGGGGCCTGCCTCTCCTCCTCCCCCCAGGCCCCCCTCAATGTCCCTTTCCCACCCCACCTTTCATCAGAAGCTTATCTAGCGCCCAGACGGCCCGGCCAAAAAGCTCACCCAGGTTGGAATTTGAAACCACAGATGCTCAGACATGGTGGCTGGGGCAAACGGTGCCACCATCAATTTTAGAACTAAATTTCAGGGAGTTTTGATTCTATTTGTACAGGGGCTAATGAGTAGCTTGGGATGCGAACGCTAACCCCAGGGCATAATTCTGAGAACAGGATGATAGATTCTCAGTCTCCTGCTCTAATTACACAGGCAAAAATCGGAATGGGAATGAGAAGAGACAAGAACAGGACTCAGCTCCCTCAGCAGCTTAATGGCACCGCTTTCCCAAGCACCGAGTTTTTTTGAGGGTTAGCAAAAAAGGCAAAAATCACCTCCAAGAAAGGCAGAGAATCTAAAGAAAAAAAAAAGGTATGAAATTGAGCGACCGAATTTCACAGTAAGCAAAGCTGTGCAGAGCCGTCGCTGCCGAAGCAGCAATTACCAAGTAACCGATACAGTAGAACCATAAGGCACTGATAATGTTCCACTCATTACAATCAACACGTGACTAGCAATTGACATTCATACATTTAAAAAATAAAATAAAATCACTGTACATTTTAAAAAGGCAACTTTTCCCATTTAAAAAGTTCCAAATTTTCAGCTCCAAGAATCTTCCTGCCCCCACCCACCCNTTTGATCAGAAACTCTGCTGGTTAACTCATACCTATTACAACGAGACGTCTCAAGGCATAAGCAGAACACAATTTGTTGAGAAGTTACTCAACAATCCCATTAACATCACCAACAACCGTCAGAGGTGTTGGTCGCTCACCCTGCTTCCCGCAGCACTGCAAAATACTCAAATACCACCACACTAAGTGAAGTCACGTGTTTTTTAGTGCTGACTTGCAGCTACCTTTCTCTTCAAGATACACCCCAAGCTCTAAAAGCCTGGAGTTTGAGGTCCCCTATGCAGCCATAAGCAGAGGAGCACGAGGGAAGAGAGCAGGACTGGAAGCCCCTGCCCAAGAGCAGCCAAATCCCTTAAATTCCTTTAATTTCGTTCTGGTTCTCCTTCGCTGGAGATGAGCAATTGCCCAATGAGTACGAAATCAGTGACACCAGCTGCCTTCAGAGGGTCACCCGACAGTCCCATTTTGGTCAGTATTGATCAGAGTTCAAACAGCAAAGCAGTAGTGAAAGTAGTTGTGTCCCATTAGTGATCCCCGAAGCCGTTCAAGGATCCTTTAGACACAAAGGATCTATTAAGGCTTCTTCTCAGAGATCACAGCAAAGTATTGCACGCTATTTGCTTAAATAGTTAAAACCTAAAATCTCATTTCCCAGAGATTAGTAATATTATTATTACTAAAAAAATGCTAAAACCAAATACGGAGGTAATGTCTCCGTGTGGATCTACTAGACTACATGACAGTTAATAGCTACAGATAGCAGAGGTCCGTCTGTGTAGAAATTTAGCAACAGTATTTTTTAAACAACTGGACAGCACAAGTTCCAAATAATTTTGCCCTTTCTAAAAGCTAAAGCAATCGTAAACTTAGACTACCCATGAAATGCACTGTATGATTTCACCGGCACAACAGAGCGTCAAAACTCATTGGAAGACAGGCTCCCCACCATCAGTTTTAAAGAGCTGACCTTTGGTCAGGACATCCAGAAATAAATAATAAAGGGTATAGCTGCGAGACCACCCAACAGAAGATCCTAGTGTGGCTGCTGACATGGAAGAGTCTGGTAGGCCAGGACAATCCTGGCCAAGCCCCATGGATTGTCTAGTTAGGTCAGCAGCTCCGTAATGCAGGTGGTCTCGGGACGGGAATTCGGTACTTCACTATTGAGCTTGCAAAGGCAAGTCAATCAAGTCTTGCAGAGCTATTTTGAATTAGTCCAAACTTGGAGAATGTAAAAAACAAGTCTCCCAGGGGTTTGATTAGTGTTCTGGCTGTCAGCTCCGTACAACAGTCCTTCCAGAGGCAAACAGAAGTCACTCAGCCAGCATTCGCAGGCGCCGCTCATGCAGAAGCAATTTGATCTCCCTCACTATTAATGGTGAAATGAACAGGATTGTTGAACTCGTCTGTGAAAAGAAGAATATCCAGGTCAATTAGCACAGACCAACCGTAGCTGCAGCCATCCTGTGCTTCAAAGTCCCTTCAAAGTCCCCAGAAAGATACAGGCTAACAGAAGTGATGACAAAGTGACACAGCAGATGGAAGGACTGAGCTTGCTCACACGATTTCAGCTGACACGATCTTCTTTACGAAGAGGGGATGAGCTCTTCACCTCCTCAAGTGCCTTCCTCATGGCCACCTCTGCTGCTTACCAAAGTGGCCTTTTCCCTTGTCAGCACAGACACAAAGACAATTCCCAGCACTTCCAAAAGGGAAGAACAGGTGAATTGTACAGTATTCACCACTGCGGCAATGGTGAGATCAGGGCCTGAGTAGTCTTCTCCCCCAGGAGTGTACCAGGACAAGATACTTTCATTTTAGTGTCAAGACTGTCATCACTCCTTCCAGTAATTTTCAAGGGCTAACAAACAAGCAGCTTAACCTATATTTTCAGCTCCCTGAAAACACTAGGAACTACCTATCACAGAGATAAAGGAGGGAAGAGTCCTGCCTTGGAACTCAGTCAGCTGGTTTGAGCTTTAGGAAACATGTACAGGTATTTTAAGGCAAGTATCTTTGTGCTTCCACCACAATCTCAGTTCCTGTTGGGAACGTGACTTTAAAGGATCTAAAATGAACCGGGTTGATTTAGACACCCTGAAGCAAAGGCACGCTACAGACAACTTTGAGAATGGCATCAGAGTTCGCAGCTGCTGCAGAAACAGACTGCAAGTCTAAACCACAAATTTCAGATTCCCACAAAAACCTTCTATTGCAAGTTGAACTTTAACAAAGAATTCTTGAAAAAGGTGATTTCTTACCATTAGAATGAAGAAATAGAAAACCCACATCCATCCCAGGTTCTCCTGGATCAAAGACACTAGATACTGAAAAGAAAGGGGGGGGATTATTCAAACTAGGAAGACAAGCATGACTTTCAGGCATTGCTCTTTCATTTTCTAGAATTTGTGGGCTGCTAACACTCCATACAGAGCTGATCACAAAACCTTCCAGCTGATCTTTTCCTGTCAGAAGAGATGACTCAGGACAGCAGCTTTTCTAAAACCCACAGTCTCAGCAGAGCGGAGATACTACCCTGAAGAAGCTTTAGAGTAATTCATAGCAGCAGAAAGACAGAACAGAACTCCAGTTTCAAAGGGTGACAAATTGACTCCGCTGAATACAAGGGTTTTTGCACAGAACACTGGGACATAAGTGGATGTAAGTACTCTCAGTAGAACTAAAAGCTCTAGAATGACTTCTAAATTACACAGGACCCGTTTTCAAGAGCTGTGCAACCACTAACTACTTAACCCTTCATCGCAGGCAAGACACTTGAGACTACAGGCTGTTCTCAACCACGTCTTAGCTCAACAGGACTACCCAGGCTACAAAAGAAAATGTATTCCCTATGAACAGATGTATATTCAGATGCTGTACAAGGGCCTCTCTTTTTCTAACATACCCACTACTGGGTTTATTAGCCCAAACCGGGATCTGAATTTCTAACACTCTCATTGTGCATTTGCTGCGATTCACCCACCCCCAGAATGACATCATGGTTGTCTGTTGAAATAAATGCAATGTTAGAAGGGGAGGTAGGTGGAATTTTTCAGAACTAAAGACCCAATTTTTATGATGACGCAAGTTTGAATGGTATGTGTGTGGGAAGACAAAAACACTGTAGATAACGTAAGAACGTTGAGTGTAACAGTGTGCTTTAAGACATCTGCAAAACACTCGTCATTTGCCTTATTTAAAGGAGATAAGCAGCATTTTTCCTATAAAACAGGCACCGAATTACTGTCTTCATCAGGCAATCAATGGTGAGTACAAACCCAACTCCCTTTCCAGAAAAGAAACTTGTACGTCTTGCCTCTGCCCTTGGTATTTTACCAGCTCTAGAGGATGCCTAGAATAGAGCTGGCTCCAATCTTACTATTAAATCCTCCCCTTCCCCAAAGCACCACTCTGTTCTTCCACATAGTTAAAGTTTGTATATGAGAAGAAAGAATGTCCCCAGTGGGCACACTGTCAGCTTCCTTTTCTCCAACAGTCTAGTCTTCAGACCTCTGGCAGCATACTGTAAGGACTATTGAAGCAAGTGCTGCTGGATTTACAAGGTGTAAAAGACATCCAGAGATAAAAAGGGGAACCACAAATAAGAGCAAATTTTAAATTACTTAATAAAAGCTGTAATGTTCATAATAAGTATTCTAATTTTACTTGGTTATACAGGTAAACTTTTCTGTAAGCAAAGGATTTGCTATTACCTTTGAACTAAAAATCCCAAAATTAAAAATATTTTATTTTTACTCTTTGTGAAGCTGACCTTTACTTGCTTTTTGGAGTTCAGGATATGAAAGTCTCTAAAGTTCATTTGAATTATGAGAGTGCCATAACATTAACACTATGAGTACTTAGTTTAGCTCTTAATCAAATTGCACCCACTGGAAGCTTAAAATGCATACGTTCCCTTGGTTGTTTCTTAATTAAATAATCTTAAAAAGCAAAACAAACCCCACTTTCTCTCTCTCTTTCCATGCCGTGCAACTTTGGATTGAGGAATGAACTAACGTCTCTAACCACAACAGACTCTTTGCCTCCTTCCTCAGATCTCTATTTTCCTTTGGTAGCCTCACCTGGCCCACTGCAGCACCAATACTGCCAGTTCCATCCACAATTCCTGTGACCGTTGCCAGAGCCTCACTGCTGCCTTTCACCAGATCCTGACGCCCCAGGTCAGCAGAAATCGCAGAACTGATCATGTTAGACGGGCCTCCGATGAAAAATCCTGGAAATGCCAAGAAAACAGCCTTGGTGCAAAACAAGCATGGGGATATATTCTCAAAACACCCATTTTTCTACAAGGCAAAGCTCAGGAAAAGGATTAAGTCTGGGGACAACAATCACAGACTCATCTTAAGTAGAAGTGTACCCTCACAGCCCAAGCACAGGGTCATGGCACACCTTGTGTACCTGGAGGAAGCACACAGAAATTTCCAGCAAGCACATTTTCATCTAACAGCAAAACCCGGGGTAATTAGCTGTGCCACATTTTGCAAGAGGAGTCAGGAGACACCAAACTGAATACGAAAGCTGCTTTTGAACAGCATACACATACAAATCCTCAACACAAAGCAGATTTAGACACACCTATACTTTGGAGTAGTAGTACACCCCCATGCTACCACCTCAGTCTCCAGGGACTGGCAAAGGAGGTGAAAGGGGAAAAAAAATGCAACAGGACAGAGAGTTCTGAAGCAGGAGTGTTTGAAAATAAAGGGTCTATTCATGCAGGCTAATCTTAATTCCATAACACAGCATAGTATGTCTGGTAGCGCACAAAGCTTGTGATCTCCCACAGTACACAGGGCATCTAGGGTTCTGACAAACGCCCTCAAATTTAAGCTGCAGCTCCTGACTTTGCCCAATATACACTTCCTCAGATACCAGATTGCCGCTAAGCACTTTGACATAAACCTGTCTCCATCATACTGAGCCAAGGCAGAACTCTTTAGTTCCAAGCCATTGTTCTATACAGTCTATACCTCCCTTTGTAAGGCAGTTTTCCTACAGCTGTATTCCAAAAGTAACAGAAATTTGGCCTCAGCTTTCACTCTTCCTGCAAAACCAGCAGAGATGGCATCACACCCAACCACACACACTACCACCTGAGGTTGGTGTTACTGATTTTTCTGCAAGGTATATGTATGTCTAATAACATAACAGAGGCATTTGATACGATACCTGTAATTGCCATGATCACAGCATTGATAGGCTTGCTGTTTGGAGAACCTGCAAAGACAGACCAGATGGGTGTAAATAAAACAAATGAACTTGAGAAATCCACTTTTTTAGGATCAGAAAGAATCAAAGTGTAGCAGGAATTGGAAGGGATCTTCGGAGATCATCTAACCCAATGCCCCTGCCAAAGCAGGTTCACCCAGAGCAAGTTGGACAGGAACACATCCAGTCAGGTTTTGGATATCTCCAGAGATATTCAACTCCACCACCTCTCTGGGGCATGCAAATATCCAGTTTGAGCTGTCTGTTGAGTTAATTACATAGCGACAACAGGAACTTCTATTTGACTAGAGACTTCTGCAGAGATTAGTTTTACCGCAAAGGCATTTACAGACTAAAGACCCAGAAGTTTCCCAACAGCACTTTGAAGTAGAAAAGTCACTTTTGCCATTAAAACATTATGCCTTATTTTGATACCAGATTTGCCTAGCTCTGGGTTCCAGTCCATGTTATGCCTCTTTCTGCAACACACAGCTTGCATTTACTCTCCTTGAAAGTCCATCTGTCTCTCCATGGACTCAACTCAAACTCTCCCACCACAAAGCACTTGAATCACTCCTTCCACTCATTCTCAAGTTTCCAAAATCTTTTCTAAAGTACAGAGATTAGATCTGGAGGTAATCAGTAATCCAGCAACTGCCTAAACAATGTTGCACAATGAAGTAAAAAAATGCAAAATCCCATAATTCCTTCTTACAAAGTGTCAAACCAGGACACAAAGCCTGGTGTAGGTGCACACATTTGTGTCTGCACCTACAGGTTCTGCACGCCTTTTCAGGAAGGGCATCATAACGTGTACATGCAGCTGGTTTTCCACTACAGTCCCTCAGTAACTTCCAGACACTGTTTTCCTTGGTTTCTCATTTTCAGGCATCACCTGGATTCTTTACTCGCCACTTCAACTCAGGGCCCCCACACAATCAAGTTATCATGCGTAAGACAAGTTGCAGCCCTCTTCATAAATATTTAGGCCACTCTTATGTGCAACAACTTCTGTGCTTCCTGTTTTGGCTGATGGAAATTACCATACTGAAGTAACTTTGTATTGTCTGAGCCTTCTGTATCTGGCTCAACAGTAGAGCATGTTGAGTTAAGTACAAGACAACCTGGACCTCTGGCTGCTCTAGTATCTAGTACAAACTTCAAGCTTTGTCCGCAGTAATTTAATATTTGCTTCCAATTCACTTTCAAAAGTAATGAGTTAGCACAAAGGCCAACAAAACTCCACCAAACCCGATCCTTGCTATTTCATGATTGTACCTATTTGACCTTAGTCAGACCACATGAGTAAGCCAGCATGATTCTGAAAGACACACTTTGCTGTTTGCATCCAGCTCTGGCAGCAATTTCTGTCCACAGATCTCAAAGGGTTCTATAAAGCCAGTCTGTATCACAACCCCATTTTGGAGGAAGACACAGAGAAATGACTGGTATCCCAGTGAGTTAAAGCACCCTGGTACCACAGGACGCCATGTTCGAAGACACGAAATTGTTACCCTTAGAAGAGCCTCACAGGTGTTTCATAGAAATGAGATCTACTAATCTCCTTCTCAGTTTTTCTGACAGACTCCTTGCAATAACTAATCACTGAGATATATTATAAAAGAGGCAGAAACTCTTAGATTTCACTACTTACAGAAGCATAAGTGAAGTCTAAGAGCTTCTGCCTCTTTGTAGTATAGTACAGATCTTTGTAGATATGTACTGCAGTATACTCCGGCACAGATCTGTCACCAGATCCTTTCCTTTACTATAAGAATGCACCTGAGATTTTGTGCTCTGCCAGTTGCAGTGTTGATACAATGACAATGCCAAAAATCTCACTGGCATCGGGGAAAGATCAGTACCATAACTCATCAGTACAGGGAAATCCAACCACTAGCTAATTCTTTTCCACCTCATTAACCAGAGAACAGTTTCTGTGCAGTGCCACGCTTCAGGCAAGATACACCAAAAGGCACCGTCCCGATCCAGAAGCAGTTTCAAGACCAGAAAACATAATTAGAACAGGCCGTGCTCTGGTTGTCTGGAAGAAGTACTGAATTAACCTCTTACCACCGGGCAGCAAAGGCATACTCACGGCTGTATCCAAAAAGAGAGCCTACAGCAAAGAGCAGGCTAACTGCTAGCACTGGGGCTCTCTTCTGTAACACATCAGAAATCAAGCCCTGGATAGTCCCACCTGCAAAAAAAGAAATCATTGTTAGGCTCAGAATGCTAACACCTTGAAGAAAACTCATTTCACTGACTGCAGTGACCTCTTGCCTTCTCAGCAATGTGCATTTTCTCCAAAATCCTGAACATGAAGTCTCCTGCCCTTACCGCCCCAGATTCAGAGAAAAACAGTAAACTTAAGTGGCTCAGGTAGAGCAAGGAAAACTACTCTTACTGCTTTCCCAGAAATTTATTACTACTTTTCTTTTTTCTGGCACGCAAGCAGCCAACGCTCCTGTTTTCTTTTTCCTTCCCCTATAGGACCATCACAGCTCTAAGTTCACCACAACTCTAGCTGTAAGCAGGCTTAACATTGTGGCTGCTTTCTTTAGCAGAAAGTGCAGGAAAAGGCAGTTTTTCTCCACAGGGAAAGCACTAGCAGACAGGGGCCTCACACTCCCTGCTGTCTTACCTACTTACAGTACGTGCAACTAATTGGCACTAATGCCAATAGCTGATAAAGATGACCTTACGTATCACTGCTACCTCTGTAGGAATTGCTCTGCTGGCAAAAACTAGAATTTTGAGAAAGCCTAACACAGAAAAGGTCAGGGAGGCAAAAAACCTGACCCGGAACAGACCAGTACAAGGATGTCTATTCTAGGAAAGCTAACTGGACCAAGTAATAAAGCAAGAAACTGAGCACAAGGTATACAATATGTTCTTTATTCTGGAGGAACAGGGTCAGATTTTGCAGCCAGCAGAAACAAGCGCAATTACATTTTATTTCTGAACATAACACGGTTGTGCCTGCTCTGTTGAGACCTGTGCTGACTCTGTTCTTAAAAATACAGGACAAAAGGGACAGTACCAAACCCAGTAAGTCCAGATCTAAACTCTCCCTCAAGGGTACCTGTCAGAAAAGAAGTAGCAAGCCGCAGGGATATCATTTTGTACACAGCACTTTTCAAGAAGTCCTGGTGGGTAAAGAAAAATGCCCGCTGGGGGCAATGTCCAAGAATATGAAAGTGCCCTTTAAATTACACATAAACTCTTTAAGGGGCTCACTTACTCTGTGATTTAGGAAAAAAACTCCAAACGAACAGCTAAGCAGCAACATACATAACTAAACTTTTCACATATTCAGTAGAAAACTAGATCCCACTAAACAGGGCTGCTCTGAGCCACATTCACCATCTTTTGTTTTCAAATCCTAGCAGGGCAACTGCAGGAAGATGTCATTCACTTGCTCACTCACCTATGATTCCTCCCACATCATACCAGATTGAGAGCTGGTCAGCTTCTGCTTCTTTCCATCCAAAGTTGTTGCTGAGGTAGAAGGGCAGCCAGAAGAAGAAGGAGTAATTCACCAGTTTCAGGCAGGCATAGGCCAAGGAGTACTGGAATAAAAAGTGGGCCAGTAAGCAGTTAGCACTTCAGAAATGCAAATGGCATTTCTGCTTCTTCCCATAAAGGCTCTGTAGCCAGCTAAAGCTTTCACGTGGAAGCACTTCCACGTTTCATATAAGAAAGCAGCATTATGAAAGCTTAATGCTGAACATCAAAGGAAACCCAGGAATACAAAAATCACTGTCAAGAAGATTATTTTTTTTTCACTGAATGCAGAATGCAATGGGTTAAAACATTTTCAGCATAGTCTTGAGAGGAAATGACACCAGGCCTCAAGAAGTGAAGGAAATTTAATTCAACTTCTTAAGAGAAGGGAGCCAACCATGTGACATGAAACAAGCTTCGGACTTAGTCATCTGTGCATCACGCTGAGAAAAGTTATATGAAGTAGTTTCTCGGTGCTATCTTTTCCTGCTCAGAAGGCTCATCTGCTCACAGCACCAGAAGAGGAAGCTTTGGTCATAATCCCCAGGCAGGTATTCCAGGACATAAGATGAAAGGTCTGGCCAAAGCTAAGCACATGCTTCCAAAACCAACAGCTGAGACAACCTCCTGCTTTTGGCCGCTGAGCTCAAGTTCTCCTCAGCTAGCAGCAGATTTCCCTCTTTAGAACTTTCACGGGTGCGACAAAGATTTGTTCCCTGGGATTGCTGGCCCAGCATGGAGAGGGATGAGGCATGCTATTTCAGTAAGACCTCCAGATAAACACTGACACGGCAGTTAAAGGAACCCATCTTTGAAGAGGTAAACAAGGATGAACACAGAAAAAACAACCTACTAGAATCACGGTTTTTGAAATTATGTATATCTGTATGTACACACTTGTCTTTGGATTTCAAAAAACAGATCTTTTTATATATTAAACTCCTTAATTTCTTCTGAATTTATATTATTTTAATAAATGCATCCTTTCTAGCTGTATTATTAATGCTTTTTCACACTGAGAGGGCACAAGCTAATCTACACCTTATATGCAAGACACGGGGATGTTTGGCAGAATTCTCCTACCTTTGGCTGAGAAAAGTACACTGTACAAAGCAATATTTATTACAACATCCTTAGAAACTGTCTAACAGATTGTCTGAGTGATTAAACATTGCATTTCCAGATGCTCAGTACCATATCTCATCAGTACAGGGAAAGCTGTCTATACTGAAACTCTTCCACCATATCACTCAGCAGGAGAAGAGAGGAACTAAAGAAAAAACATGTCAAAAAAAGTCGTTATAGAATCTTAGAATCACAGGATTGTCTAGCTTGGAAGAGATTCTTCAGATCATCAAGCTCAACCATCAATGTAACACCGGCAAACACTAAATCTCGTCCCTAAGTACTTCATCTAGCCATCTTTTAAATACCTCCAGAGATGGCGATTCCACCACTTCCCTGGGCAGCCTGTTCCAATGCCTGATAACCTGTTCAGTGAAGAAATTTTTCCTAATATCCAGTCTAGACCTTCCCTGGCACAACTTGAGGCCATTTCCTCTTCTCCTAAGGCTTTGGAGGTTCTCTCAGATCTCTCACTATTCTGACATAATGTCCCAGCTTGGGTGGCACTGATCTGATAGCAGATAAAACTCAGACTCAGAGGTGTTTGCGTTGCAGAGTTAATACACAGAACATGTCCTCAAAATCACAAGTACAGAAATAGCAACATCAATTCTATAGTACCTTCTTATGTTCTGGCCAATGAAAAAGTCGCAGATCAACTGAGGCAGCCCCACCACTAAAAAATGTTTGCCTACAGGTTCTTTGTACATCTAAGCCCATTCTTAACACCAACAAAACCAACCCATAGTTTATACAGCATTTAGCCATATTAGTAAAGAACTCAGGATTGGCATGCTTTCTTCTGCCATCTCTCAACCACAGTTTTAACAACAGAACTGTGGTTGTACAGCACTCTCTGATGATGATCCACCCATCCCTTCTGGATTTCGCAGCCACCAACTTCTTTACTCTTACCGTCCAGTCAGAAGGCCTGCTTCATGACCAAATTCACACAATTCACGCTATATTACTGAGCCAGCCACCCTGCCCCTTTTCTTGTACTGGTTCTAGTATTCAGGGGCCACACAGCTCTCTGACACAAAAAGTTAATATTGTTTTTTGACATCAGGTTAATTTTTCAGCTGAACCAAGTCCATGAATTGGGCAATGCTGCTGATGCAGAGGTGTAAGTTCTCACACAAGGGACAGGACGAGGATATGTGGAAACAGCACCACCAGGCCCTGTTTCCAGCTGTACACTAAAAAAAAAAACAAACCAACACCTGCTTTGCCACGTTACATCATGCTGATTAAGGCTTTTCAGGCCGGTTTTCTGCTTTAAGGGAACTAGTAAAAAAAACCCAAATCAAAACAAAACCCCGATGTTGGTGCCACAGAGTTGTGTGTGATGCTCACCTAGCAACGAGAATCCCATTCCTCATAGCAACACAGCAAAAAATCATCCTACAGGCACCTTTGCTCATGGCCTCTGCTAAATTCAGCAGCAAAAAGGGCAGGATCTCTGCTGCTTTTAGTTGGCTCATTACATCTAAATGAAGCATCCTCCTCTAAACAAAGCAGGAGTCCGATGGGCAGAGCAACATGCAACCACATACCCAGACAGTATTATAATCCATATGCACAAGGGTAACAGTCCCAACCCCAAGGTTTTAACAGCTACAACACACAGTCAACATAACAATGATGTCAAGAAGCGCTGACAACACAAAAAGTGTCAGCTTTATGTTTAACAACAAGAATCTGTGTGCTCACCAGTACTACGCCCGGCAGGCAACAAGCCTGGAAAAAGCCAATGGCCTTTGGCTGGTTACCAGTGTCAGTTGCTTGAATAGAGTAATTCTGGTCATCATCATCTGCATCATCATCGCCCATCAATGGTCTGTTGGCATCTTCCTCCACACTGTTGTCTTCATCTGCTTCAAGCTCAGGAAAGCCTAAGTTTTACAAGGGATATGCACAGGAAAAACGGACCACAGCCTGTTCACCCTCTGCCCACTCTAAATCTATGCTCACTTCTTTTAAGCAATTCTTCCTTCTAGCAATACCCTTGCTCTCCCATACCTCCATCCTCCTTTGGCTTAGAAACTCTTCTAGATGGTGCTCTGCAGTGTCGCCAGTTTCTACCTTTTGTCTTCTAGCGCTCTTGAAAGTATTCTGTCTGATCCTGGCGTCGCCTTTGTCTGTTCTGAGTGTCTGGCCATTAGTTGGAAGACACAAGAAATTAGTGCATTTCCCCCCTTATTTAGTGGTTGGGATCCTTAGACCTGGTTCCTGGGTACTGCTTCCCTTGAGATTGGAGGCTGAGTGTACCAGCAACTGCTCAGACAGCTGCTGCCTGTTAACGCCTCCACTGAAACAGAAACCCTAGGAACTACACTGCGCTTCCTGGGCTGCTGAGTGCTCTTACGAGCACTCTTTATGGTAGCTTTAGTGCTACCAACTTTATAGCCTTTGCAGGCACCTGGGAAGCCTCCTCCATGGCCCTGTCAAAGCCCAAAAGTTCTTTTGTTTTCCCATTACACTTCAGCTTGCCTATTATTTTCCCAGAGAGAGACCATAACCAAACTAGCTATTTAACTGGCTGCAGGAGCAGACCTGCAGATGAAAAGTACTTTCCCTTCCCACTGCATAGTTAAGGCTTGCCAGAGTCTTCTACAATAGCCAGTTACCAGTTTGCCTACTGTTTCTTTAAAATAATACCAATTTCCCAGGTGAAAAAACTGATAATTAAGCACATCCTAATGGAGACGATAGAGCCAGGATGGTTTATTTTGCTTTTTTAAAGTATCCAGACTCCATATGTATGACACATGGTGGCATTTACTGTGATCTTGGCAAGAAAAGCATTTGCTCCATATAATACACTAAAGTGCAACACCATTTTATAAGAGCCCTTAGGATAAGCACTGTCAGAACGAGCAGTACTTTTAGCACTACGTGGAAAGTTGCAGATCTGCCTTTCGTGAAAGGACTGAAATACTACAATCCTCTTCCACTTACCCACTTCCTTCGGTGATGTCAGGAGCCCGAAGAAGACAATGATTCCTCCAGCAAACTGTACTGAGGCAGTCACCAAGAAAGCATACTGAAGATAAATAAGTAAAAAGAATTTTTAAACACTTCCAGTCACATAGACCTCCCTGACTAACAAGGTTTTCTTTACATTCCAACCTTGTCAGAGAGTAAACACAGCTACAGCAACCCAGACTACATCCATACAACTTGGAAACAAGTGATCTCTGAACAGACTTGGTTCCATCTAGGCTGAAAGACTAGCTTGAAACAGATGGTTTAGAGCACTGAGGTGACAACTGCGAGGAAGGAGCTCACTGAACACAACCACAGATCCAGCTATATCGGAAAAGACTGTGCAAAGAAGGGTCAAACAACAAATTCAGAGCAGGTTGCCCAGGACTTTGTTCTATCAATCAGGTCTTGAAATTCTCCAAAGATAGATCCTCCAGGCTGTAGCCCCTTGTTCCAATGCTTAACTAACTTCATAGTGACATAGTTTCCCAAACATTCAGTTGGAACCATCCTTGCTTCACTTTATACCCACTGCTTTTTAGTTGTCTCATCATGCGATCCAGGAAAGAGTCTGGCTTTGATTTCTCAGCAACCTTCTCGCAGGCTTTGGAAGGCTGCTATTTAGTACCCTAAGCCTCCTCATCTGCAGAGCAACAAGCTCAGCCCTGTTAGCCTGCCCCCATGGATCACACGCTGCAAGATCTGCTGGTTCACCTATATTCCCTGTTTTTAGTTGCCTGCTTGCTGCGGTATGGCAACGTAGTGTGTGCCTGGCCTCTTCCCAGTTACAGCAACTATGCCTCCGTGCCTGCCAGAACCTCACCACTATTCAGAAGCAGTGACTTTGGTTAACTAAGAACCTGTGATGGATGACTCTGAAGAGCACTTTAAGCCACCCAAATCAGAAGAGGGTATACCATGACACTAGGGCTCTTCAGTAACATCAGTCCCATTTACAGAGAAGTCTCAGGCTCACTTCTCCTAACTTGGCAGGGTCAGGAACAGAATACCCTTTCTATTTTGCCTACTGCTTGCTACCACAGAATTCAGGACGATGAAACTGGACACTCTGAGCCTGTTATCTCACAGAGACAGGATAAGAAACTAGTCTCCCATAACCCAATCAGACATGCAGTCACAGCTAGAAGCCAGACAGCAATACCTACCTCATAGCCGTATCTGAGAACACAGGAGGCAAGGAATGCCCCGAGGATATTTCCCACAGAAGCACAGGCACTCCAGAGTCCAAACACAAAACCTCTCCTGCAGAACGGGAAGAAAATTTGGAAAAGGCAATGCGGGGAGAGGTGATAGTAGAAGCAAGACAAAGACACAACATTTGAGTGAACTTTAACTTAACAAAGTTACAGCATTCTCCCAGTCCACCTTAAAGAGAACTCAAAGGTCACTTAAAACAGAATAACTTGAGGGTACTAAATAGATAAGCAAGGAATGTGCTATTCTGAAACACCTGTGTTAGAGCAGAGGCTAGCTGGCAACAACAGGCTTACAAACTATGTCCAGAGCTCATCAGCAATACCACAAAGAGGGAGAGTTGAAGCTACAAGAAGTCAGTTTCCATCCAGTCTCTTCAGGGGTTAGTAAACAGAAACAAGTTTTCCAGGAAAATTCAAGTTCAGCCACTTTGCCCTATGAGACTTCTGAAGTTTGAACCTGTGCCTTTAACACACACAACTGTGTTCACACCAAGGTCTTCTGTGTCTCCAGAAAAATTATACCTTACTTGTTACTATTATCTCTGGTGTTTTTTCATCCCACATACTTTTAATTCTGACCTAACAGTTGGCCTTTTTGACTTGAGATAAATGAGTCACCAAAGAACCCTCAACTTACCCAGCTTTTCCAAACCAATTGCCCATGACCGCAACAACACAAGGCCAACCAGTGGACTGCAGCAAGCCGTTCACAACCCAGAGACAGCAGTAGAGCCACTTGTTGTAGAAATGTATCCATTCTGTGAGTGTGCCAAAAAAGAACACCTGGAGAGAAGGGAGGGTAAAAAAAAAAAAAACAACAACATAAAACACAACAGAGAGGAAACCCTGAGGCTACTGCTGGACGTTAGACAGGAGCAGGGTCCTAGAAAAGAAATAACATCGCAGGGAGAAGGTTCCCCACAGGGCCAGCCAGAGGCAAGCCTGGCATTGTTTAGGAAACAGCTCAGAGCTAATAGCGCCCTCTGCTGAGCCACTACAGCACTGACCCCAGAGGCCAAACAATTCCAGAGACAAATGTGCTGTCACGGCATTTCCACACCAAAAGACTTTCATCTTTGTAAACAGCACAGTTGCACCGGGGCGGGGGGCGGGGAAGTGGGGGAAGAGACAAATGCTTTCATTAACAGCGCTAAAAATACAGTACCCTCTTGATCTGCTGTTGTACTGACATCCTAAACCCACAAGACTGTGCAAACACAAAACCCTCAGCAGTCATTTATCTTAGCAAAATTTAACATAAATACTACAGCCAGGTCTCAAATTACTAAGAGCCCTAACCCAAACTAGCCAAAATAAACACAATTTGTGGCACACTGTGCTCCATGCATGTTTGCAGTCATGTGTTTGCAGAACGCAATAGGCTATAGAATAGGCTATAGTGGGGTTTGTAGCCGCTGGGTAAATCAAAAGCACTCCACACATTTTACCACTACTTTAATAACCAAAAAAACCACAATGAGATAAAACTGATTCACGCTTATCTGCAGTGGCTTGAACCTGAAGAACCCTTTTAAGTGGACGCTCTTTTTTTGACAGATGCCCTCCCAGCATGAGTTAGCATGTCATTTAAAGAAGACAGCAAAGGTTGTATTTGGAAGCAAATGCCTTGACAACAATATATGTGGGCGGGAGAACAGTTATAATAAACAGTAGTCCCAAAAGCTCCAAATACACCAATCTTGTATAAAGGCTGTTCATCAAGTCTCTAGACAGTGTCTCAAACTTTGGAATTTCCTTCTGACACAGTATCCATAAATAGATATTTCAGGAAGAGGTGAGTCATCCAGTGCAGCTCTATGCTTTAGACAATGCGGTAAGTGCATCCAGGACAACATTTTACACACAGACTTTGAGACCACTGAGGTGCAGCTCAAGGGCAGATTCAAACAGAAACAGAGCCTCCTCTCCCCTAAAGTAAAACCCTATTTAGAAACCCTGAGATAGATTTCAAAATCACACTGGTGTGTTCCAACTTACCACCAGAGCAGAGGAACACATGCCAAAAGACAAAACCCAGCGTAAATTCAGTCGATCCCCAACTATGCCACTGACAAAGAGACCCTAAGAACAAAACATAGCATTAAATAAAGCTACAACATTTGCATCTGTTATTTGCAAGAATTAAAATGAGGGTCAAGCTGATCCAAACATGGTTGTTATACAGTTTGATTCTAACCACTTATTCCACCACCCAAGAAACCCTGCTCATAGTTGCTCATTCAATTTCTTATTTTTAAAAAACTTCAGCTGAGAACTCTTGGAGAGATACAGCTAGCCCTCCCACCCCCTGGTGACAGGCACATGAGAAGTTCTGAAGTGACAGGATTTCTCTTGTATTTGTTAACAAGCACCTTTACATGGGTGACAGGCATGGGCAGAATAGAAATTGAAGGAGAAAAATCTGCTCCTGAACTAAGCTTTTTTAGTGCATTAGTGCTAGGCAAGTCCAAAAAGAAGATCCTATTCATCCCCTCCAAATCTGGATGTGATCTTCCCAGTAAGATTCAACCAAAGCTTAGCAGCTTTGGGTTAGTTTTACTCACCACAGCATAGGAAAACAAAAAGATAGTGTCCAGCGTCCCCAAAAAGAGAGTTGCTTCTTCTGCATTTGGAAATAAATGGCTACTGTTCCAGAGCTACAGAGAGAAAATTTTAACAGGTAAGCAGGGAAAGGCACAGCTCATTCTGCTGTTTTTCAACATAAATACCAGCTCCAGAGCAGAACAGCAGCTGGCCCCAGCAGCATCCCATTCCTCTAACACTTTAATTACCAAATCAAGAAGAATCTTATCTACTGCAGAAAATGTCCACTGCCACATTGTTTCACTTCTACAGGGCAAGCTAGCAAACCAGAAGTGAGAAATGCTCATTCCACCTGGATCGAGACAAATGACTGGCAAAACAAACCCTACTTCTAACAAGCATGCAACTGTTACACAGCTTCTTTCACAGAAATGCTGATGAGCACCTTAATAAATAATACAATAAAGGCATATTCTGTTTTATGTGTAGTGTCTCCTCTGAACTTATCTCGCTGTCTTCACTAAATGAATAATTCTCTTAAAGTATTTGTGGCAGCAACTATAATAAGAAATGACAGACCACAAACAGAAAAGAAAGAACAGAAAAGGAACAAGGGGAAGAAATATTCCAGTTGGAAACTATTTACAGTGAGCTCCAGTCACTAATGTTGTTATTTTTTTGTGATAACCCTGTTTCATTTTATTTTCAGTATGATCAAAAAAAAAAAAAAAAAAAAGGAAAAAATACTCAATTGTCCATAAACGAAGATTAGTGACATTAGCTGAAAATAGCAAGCTTTGAAGATGACTTGAAGAATGAACCAAGTTAATTAGGACAAAGTTTTCTTCCCTCCCCACCATGCCCCCATTAGAAAAACAAATAGATAAACCCAATTCAAACCTGACCTATGGGTGCGCCTAACTCAAATTCCAGTAGTTTTAGTTTGATTCTGCCCCTCCAGGGGAACACCCTGTACTGACAACATTAATTACACATCCACTTAGTTTAAGAGATATAACATTGGTAAGGCCAATTGACATAGCTTCTGCTTAAGTCTCATGCCCAAGAAAACTAATAGACACTTGAAAAAGGTTTCATGCCACTTGAGGCCACCAATACCTAGTTGCACCAGTACATTTCAACTTTTAACTAGAGATCCCTGGAGGTACACTAGCTATTAAGAGCCTTAGAAAGATAAGCAAATCACATCTTTTGTCATTAGGGTTTAAATTCATTAAACAACCTCCAAAGGACTCACAATTCTTTAAAGGCTGAAAAGTATAGATCTAAGCCATCCTTCTAATAAAATCATACTATGGCCTACTCCCAAAACAACTGCAAAATACTCAGCTGTACTTTAAAAAAATAGTTTTAAGTATAAAACTGTGGTAAAAAAAGATATAGCATCTAAGTGACTTCTCTGTTCATGTCCTTAATCTGTCCTATTTATTTCCCAAAATGCACTTTACTCTTAACTGATGTAACCTGAATTGATACCAACAGGACCGTTTTGACCATGTTTTTTGATCACCTCAAAATCCAAGATACACTAATTCATACATATTAAATTAAAAAAAAAAAAAGTCAAAACAGGTTCCAAAATATAGTTGTTTGAATGTCAGTTAAGGAACTAAATATAAACACAGTGCAGTTCATTGTAGCGTCTCTGAGATGCTACTTCTCTTTTGCCATACTATAAAATCCTGAATACATTACAGGCCCAATTTACTGTTTTGACTTACCACAAAAAGTCAGCATTTATCATCCCTCAGTCAAACATTCAAATAAGCGATGTTTTCTAATTCAGACAACACCCAAGCAACTGACTTGGAACTCTCTGCTCTAATAGATGTCATGGCTTGCAACCAAGCTATTAACGTAAGGTTTCTTCCACTTCTCAAAAGCATGGGGACAAGCTACTGCTAAAAACAGGGATGGCTTGTGGGTAGGAGCCAGCAGGTAGTCCTTGCATTCCCATTTGTGAGGACAAGCAGAATACAACTTCCTTTTCTTCAAGCAGACATCGCCAAATCTCCTACCACTTTCAGTGAAGCTAGAATTTTACAGACAATGGGGGCTGGATGTTCAGCATTTTTGGAAATCAGACCTTTTAGATGCAAGATAAAAATTTTGTTCTTCAGTATCAGTTAAGGGTAAGCAGCTAGCACTTTCAGAGAGCTTTCTTCTCTCCTACTTTTACTCTCCTACCCTTTTAACAGGGTTGCAGCAGAACTGCCACAAAGACATTGCCAGGATTTTACAGAGGTCCCTGTAACCCCATTAACTGCTCTCATTTATTGCCTCCAACACTTCAAAGGTAGCGTTCCTCTTTCCCCCTCCTCCCCGACCTCTATGCTGCTGGCTACTATAGAGGCTCTTCTGGGGTCCCATTTTCCATTCAAACATGAACTTCTTGAGAAGTTTCTCTCTAGGGACCACTAGGAAAGATTTCACTGTCATCTGATAATCCAGAAAATTACAATTCAGGCACCTGAAGTTCCCACTCACATTCTGAGAAGTGTCCCTGACAGATGCTTAAAGGAGTCTCTTCACCACCACAAGCTCAGCACACTGGAAGTTACCCATTTTCCTTTGCATTTGCCCACCCCTTGGGTCCTTACCTCATATGGCCGGAGCTCAGGGGCTGTGCTGTTGGTGCAGGAGGGAGTCCATTGGCTGGAAATGCTGACTTTTACATTACTGAATGTCTTTCTGGAAGCATGGAGCAGGGAATAACTGCCAAAAAACACAGAAGCAAAGGTTCACCCAAGTCTTCTCTGGAGGTCAAGTAGGAAAGGGTGAGACTCAAAATAGATACATGCTGTCTAAACAGGCAGAAGACTGACAGTTTTGGACATAGTAGGCAGCAGTGAGAAGACACAATAATTTTAGGGTAGGTGTGAAACAGGGTCTTGTCTGGATAGGACCTCTTTTATTTTCAAAAGAGGAGGTGACTGTGCAACAGCACTTAGGTATCAATAAAGAGCAAAGAGAAGAGACACTCATCTGGCTAACCACCATTAAAAGTGCTCTTCCAGATTAGTTATCAATGGCAGTACTGCTGTGAAAGGAGAGGCAGGATGATATTCCAGCTGTTGTCAGCTGGTGTAACACACAAGCTTTCAACAAACAAATCTTGCAGACCTTCAGATCTGAAGTAGTGACCTTTCTGTTCTAGAGGCCATCATCCCCCTGCAAACAGCACTTTTGGAAGAGAAAAGGACTCCAAAAGCAATGCCAGCATGTTCCATCAGTCAGAACAGGTATTTAATGAGTTCTGAGCATTAGGGTTTGCTTCCTCATTTCAGCTAGCTCCTCCCCACACCCACCCACACTCACCCCTCTGCAACAGGCAGCGGTGGGCTTGGCATAGTCAGCCTCACCTTTGGTGCAAGCCCTGTTTGTGGCTGGATTCCCCAGGGGCATAGCACACTCAGCTCCACGGCTGCATGACTCCCAGACTGGTTTGTTTTCAAGGCTCACAGCCAAAGATTAAGACTATTTCCCTACCTGCGTTCTCCCTCTTTACACATGCTCTCACCTGCCTACATTCAGTGAGATGAACCCCTCTCTGTGCAGATACACTCAACCTACCTGAAGAAGGTTAGCAGGAACACAACAATATGGTGATGGGTGCAATGGGACACAAGGCCTCTGTTCACAGACTGCCTCCGTAAGCTTCCAGGCAAAGCCATCCTCCTGGCTGCCCTACCCCCACTCCTGGCTAGAAAGGCTGGGTGGTGCTTAGGTCATTTTTCTTCTCACTTAAACAGAAGAAGGTGGAAAGGGAGGAGAGAACAAAACATATTTGAATTGAAACACATGTATAAAATACATCTGTGTTCCCCAAACAGCTGGAATTCAGCAGGAACAACACCATGTCATTCCTTCCCAATTTGTTTCACATCACTACCTATCTCATCATCTGTACACTCCTTGACACCTTCTACGCCCAGAAATGTCTTTTTACGCTCAGTCTCCCAGTACCCTTGTAGTTATCTTCCAACCCATTTCTTTTTTTGTTCCCCTCCTAGCAGATGCCTCTTCAGTGTCCATCCTCAAAAGCATCTGCCCAGGATGTACCAACTTCCAGCCTTCCCATATTAAAGATCATCCTCATAGTGCGCCGACCACCTCATAGTGGTCATAAATAAGCTAACTTCCTGCAACTTGGCTGGCTGTAGACTGGTGGTTAGATCAAGAGAAAAGCATTTGGCTACCTGTTGGGAATGGTTTTGGATCTCACTGCCTCTTTAAGATGTTGATGAAAAAAATATACCCAAGAGTGGACTTGCAAAGCTGGAAAAAGGAAAGTAACTGTGAGAACAGCGCTGAAATCCGACAGCTAAACTTCCTCCCTATCCATCCTCAAGCCCTATATCACAGCTCCATCTGTCACTAATTCATACAGTACATGGAAAGTCATACTTTCCTGTCTTACCTGTAGGGCATGGGTGACATCTGCCTAAACTTCTAGATACCAGGTATTACCAGTACTGAGGAAAAGCTATGACAGACACACAGTTTCTTAGTGCTGGCTCATGCCGCGCTATTCCACTGCCTCACCTGCGCTGGTGTGGTTGAGGGGCCATTCCTGCAAACCGAATGTGAGGAACAACCCTGCTGGGCAGTGAGGTGGTGAATTTCTCTCCATGCTTCCCTTCTCTTTTCTTGGCAGAGATCTTTGTTTAGCCAGATTTCCCCGCCACGGCTCACAAAGCTTCTACATTAACATTTGCATCTGTGCGACAGAGCGCATAGTGCAGAGAAAGAGATGGTACATATTCTGAAGGCAGAATGTGATTGTGTTCATGCTACCTGGCTTAAGACCACCAGACAAATCAGTTGGTGGGAACTGCATTTTCAGAAGATATTTAACCACACACATTCTGAATGCTTAGGAGAGGTAAAATAACCCACTACCCCCTATCGCCCAAAGAATCAGAGCTGAAATAAGACGGAACATAATGCCTTTGCGTTCCTTTGTATCTATAGGTGCTTTTATTAATGATTTGTAAATCTGTCAGAAGATTTTTCAAGTTCAGCTTCATAACCTCACTTGGAGAAATTAAGTCATTGCTCAGACTCTCTCTTATCCAAATTCCTGCTGCTGAAAATTCTGTATTTCACAGAGAATTTTTCTGTTTCCTTCCAATAACTTCTAAAGGTTTTATCAATACAAGTTTCACCGTAAGAATTCTTCCTTTCCTGTTCTCTCCATGATGATGCACACCTGACCAACAAAACACATGCCAGCTACTACCAGATACATTAGCCATTACAGAAACCAAGGCCACAACTGACCTCCAAAACACAGTATGGCATGGAAATCCTCTGAGTAATAGGGAACCAGCTATTACACCTTTGAGACACTGGAGTCACGTTTATCCTACACCACACCTGAACACCTCCATTACCATCCAGGACAAATGCAGCAAGGCTATACAAGATCTAAGACCAAGTGCACCTATGCAGCTCAGGTGCAGCTAAGCCACGCTGCTGTTCCTCCAATTAGGACAGCCCACCCAGGTCTGGCAGTACCTTCTTGTAAGGACACACTTCTAGGCTGCTTGGGTTCACGCAGAAAGAAAAACACATTACCTACAATAGGAGCCATGTGAAGGCAAGGGGAAGCCTGGAAGAGGCATCTTCACAAGCAAGTCTTGAAACTACATCCACCTAAGGTCCCAGGCCATGTCTCAATATCAGTGAACAAAAACTCAGCAGCCACACAAGTATTACACGGTGCTACTCTCTTTCAGGTGACAGTAAAACGGCTCAGAACTGGCCCCAACACCAGCTGCGTGAAGAAGAGAAAGGAACCCAAGCTGCTTCAATTTCCCAGCACCACAGTCCTTACAGGCATGTGAACCATGCAGTCTGTCAGTCCAACAGGAGCTCATTCTCTATCCCTGCCTCTCCTTCCCCTTCCCATGAGGCAGCCGCAGACAACAGAGTTCTCCCGAGGAAAGCAAAACATGGCTAGTTGTGCAACACTGTGGGAAAAGTTCCTTCCTTGGGTAATCAGTTCGCAGCCCCAAGCACGAGATTTACTCCTCGCTTCATGTCAACATACGCAAATATAGAACTTATTTGTCCAAGATACCAAGTCTTTTTAAAGCTAAGACCTGGTTTTGACCTTAAAGTCTCTCCCCCTCCTTTTTTTTAACTGCATTTGCTATTGAAATTATCTATTCCTCAGATCTTTTCAATGTCAGCTAGCTTTCTAGAAGATGACCTTCTGGCACAGGATCAGACTTTTCCCTTATTTACACCATAGAGATGACTATGAAAAATTTTGTTGCCCCTTCTTTTTTTTCTTTCTTCATCCTGTCCTTTTCATATTCAAAACTAGCATTCTCCCTAGAATAGAGAAGCAAGCAAGTAAGACTTCATCCTTACAAATTAGTCTTCTAATTATTCTGAGACTACCATGGTGAACTTGTAGTGGAAGGGGAGCAAAAACTAGTAGGCAGAACAAACCACGGAACACCAGGCAGCGAAGCACAAGCCTTTAGGAAAGGAAGAGGATAACTTTTAGGGTGCCTCATCTGCTTGTTTAGCACTATTTACCTTCAGCTAGCCAATATTTTGAACGAGCTTTTGTTAAACTTGTGGCATTCTCCCTTATCCCTTCACTTAAGGTCAAAATAAGACACCTTAAGTTCAAAATAAACTTCCTTAACACCACCCTGTCGTCCTCCAAAGCCGGCAGGAAAGATCAGAATTAACATTCCTGGGACTTCTAAAGGACAAAGCAAACAAACGATGGGAGTGGATTTTTTTTAAGAAGAACAACAGTCTCTTATGCCATCTTTCCAAACAGACGTAGGAATAAAAAAAGAAAAA